>JAXGGA010001828.1:0-138727 GCA_038373865.1 Uloborus plumipes
CTGTTTTTGTATTTAAGTCTATTTGGTTAATACATGTTTTTAAATAAGCTCTGGTAATGCCCTATTTTGTGACGCACATTTGCAATATTTGATCACTCTTTAAATACGCCATTTCTTTTTAAATCAGAAACCTAAATGGTTATTGTGATATTTATGGATATTAAATTCGTTGCTGTCTGATCCAGGAGAAACTCTTGTTTTTACTTTTTACGATATAAATTCTACTGTTACCTGGCTTACGAAAAACTTTTTTTTAGTTCTCTTTCTACGAGATAACGTATGTTACTTACATCTCTTATGTACGTTAAAATTTGCAATAGTTATATATTGCTATTCTATGTTGAATCACCAGAAACTTAACCGTTGCAGAATTAGAAAAAACCAAAGTGTTTTTAAAATTGTCGGGTTTCACAAATTTTTTATTATTTTAAAAATTTAATAAGAATTAGAATCGGGAACCTTTTCCTGTATGTACCTACTTCATTCCACATATGCATAAAGCGACAAACGTCTTTGTGATATTAATAAAATAGAAAAACATTAAAAATTTGTCGTAAAATTTCAAATTGTTTTTTGGGAGTGGGAGGCAAGGGGAGGGAGAAGAGTATTTTAAAAGATCAGGTAAATATTTCTTTTAGAAAGTGTAAAAATAAATTATTAAATGCTCAAGTTTTCTAAAATCAACTAGCATGTATAATTAATTGGAATTTAAACGAATTGAAAATTAACTTTTTATTTTCTTACTCATGCTAGCAATGATAATTAAAGTTGACTTTCCAAAATCGTGCATCTGCTAAAATATTTATCTTTCACAGAACACCTTGACATTAAACATGGTTTCGAAAATAATTCTTGGAACTACTAAATTTGTACAAGTAGCTGTTTACTTGAGAGTTTTGTAGAGAGAGTTATGAGGGTTCTAACAACAGTTGTGGAGTGTTTTTCAATCGACTAAGTTAAAAGATTAAATTTTCATGCTTTATTGTGATGCACAGGCCTACACATACAACCTCTCCCCCCCTACACACAGAAGATGGCCACAGGTAAGACGTTTATTTTGGACCAGAGAAAAACTAAATTGTTTTGACTGCATTTCTCTTTGTCATGTTATTAAAAAATAAAATAAAAAAAATCTTACGAACAACTCAATTTTAGCCTCATAATTTCATTAAAATGGCGAATATAATTACCGATGTATATTTTTAATTATAATTAGAAACAATCCTTCAGCTGACATCATATTAGATTATTTCAAAATGCTTTTATAATTCGTATTTTTTATCGATTGATATAAATTTAGACTTTTTGATATTCGTATTTAGACAACAGTTTATAATCGATCTTTGCATAGCTGATGAAAAGGTGCCCTGTCCTATAGAATTAAATTTCTTTGAGTGCCCTACAATTAATCTTGAAAGCTCCTTTCCAATAGTCACAGCAGGACAGAAAAGAGCCATTTTGCTCTTTTGTGCTCTGATTACAGGAAGTAATTACCGTCTTCAAAAGAAAAATCAAACAATAAAAGAAGTAACTACAAGGGCAAAGAAAAAACGGAATTTCCTCGTAGACTGTAATGTAATAAATATGTTTCCAAGTATTAACAATTGATGATACACGTGTTATAAATGGCAACATACATTTATTTTAAACATAAAAGTTTTGAGGATAACTAAACAAATATTTTTTAACTAATTTTAATTAGTCCAGAAAAAAAAGTCAAATTTTGCAGCCTTAAACAAAGTTGGCATCTTTTACCAGCAGACTAATGGCATTTTTGATCACACTAGAGCGAATTAACAAAAATGTTCGTCAATCCAGAGACAAATTTTATTTCATTGGTTGAATTCAATGAATAAAATTATAGTATATGAAATCAAGAGACATTTAAAGGCAAAACTTTATCAATAACAATACCGTAAATCAGGGTTACTTGGACCCTGAAGAGGGCTACTTGAGCCCACAGTAAAATGATAAAATCTGGGTTTGGTACTAGCGTTAGAGACGGCAGAGGGCTTCTACCTAGTGGAGAAACGAGGAACTACGTGCAAGTCTTCAACTAGTAAGTACCAAACCTAGATTTTATCATTTTATTGTAGTGGGCTCAAGTAACCCCCTAGGGTCCAAGTAACCCTGATTTACGGTATGTGACAAATCATCTTAAATTTCCTAAAATCTGGAAAGCTTCTGCAAAAATTCGGTGCGAAATTCACCTGTTGATTCAGTTGATTCTGCTGTTATCGCGTGCTATATTTTCATTTAATATTTATTCATTTATTATCGTTTGCAAGGTTTATATTTCTTTATATCATTTAATTTATTTATCGTCTTCTCGATTTAGTCATTTTTCTATTGGCAATGGCAAAAGTTTTTTTTTCTCGTTCGGCGTTACCAGAGAGCAATACATTATTTTTCAGAATTATGTTATTAAATGCCTTCTTTTTTAAATAAAAAGGGAAGAGTTTAGTTGTATTTACTTAAGTGAAAAAATATCCTGTATTTAAATTTTTAAGAAGAGGAAGAGAGGAAACTATTATGCTGCTACATAGATGGTGTTCAAACGACGTTTATAGGCTGCGTTCAGAGTACTCGCCCGAGCTTCCCGGGAAGCTCGGGTTCTTCCCAAAGCGTCCAGAGCCGCCATTTGGAAAGCCCGAACGTCCCAAATGCTGTCCAGAGTAGACGCCTGAGCTTCTCGGGTTTAAGCACAAGCAGCCCAGGAAATTTAGCTGAGTAGATAGGTCACGTGTTTGGGCGTTTAGCAAAGGATGATGCTCATTGGCTGAAATTTATTGCTCTTTCGTCTGCTACGATTCACGAATAGTGACTAGAACAAAATCTTGAAAATACACACTCAATGTCAAAAATACGTAAGCTATTTGCTGTGATGAATCTAAAAGGATATATTTCCTTGAGAATCGGTCATTGCTGGAACAATCCTGTCAGATAAACAAGATCGATGAAATACTTTACTTACTGTTAGGCCTATTTCATCGTAAATTCCTTCACTTATAATGACATATTTCTCATTAAATTCGATAATTCATTTCAATCCCACGCTCAACCATGACGGTAGAGGAACAATAATTGTCGCCAAAGTTAAGAATGGTATCATCCCCAAAGCAGAATACTTAGTGATGTTCTGCGACGCAAAATTATTTGCCCAAAATTGTTCTGCAAGATAGATTTATGCATTATATATTTACCGTCAAAATGTTACCAAAAAGTGTTTTCTCATTTTTACATATTACACAAAATATATACATCATGAAATCGACTGTAACAGATTGGACATCCAACAGTTCAAATTAACTACTATAGGAAAAGAATAAGGCTCACCCTGGTTGTTGACAACATAATTCAATGTAGCAAGCTAATCACGGCAGTTATACTATCTATATTTTTTTAAAAATATATCAGATTGAATGCAATTGTTTATTTTATTTCCAAAAGGCTTGTAGCAGAGTGGACAATTCGAAACATAGAAAAACATTGAATAGTGTTTTTTGGAGAGTTTTTCTTTTTTTTTTTCATTTGCGTAATAAACTGCAGAAATGGTGTCAGAATCATCTCTTGCACTGCAGTGTCATTTATTTTGTTGTTACATTTCAGTTTAATTTTAAATTACATTGAAAATTCTAGCAATTTGAAGCTGGGACACGTCATTTTCTCCTTCTTCTGACAAAGATAATTTTTGTTGTGTCCTTTCTAAATGGATTATACCTAATCAATTGATACTTGATGGCACAAAATTTATTGGAGAACCAATAAAAAATACACTTAATGGGTGGGAGTTTTTAATATTGATTTTAAAAAGTTCTAAAGTCTCGGACATGATTTGCACCATTTTCGTTGGAATGACCCATATATGCTTGCGTACTTACATGCTGTCTATGTGTGTGTGTGTGTGTGTGCGTTTTTTTTGTTTTTTTTTTTTTTAATTTTAAGAACTGGAATAGAAAGAGTCGCGAAATTATTTGCACTGTTGTCAGCCTTCGACGAATGTTTCAAGTCATCAAAGATCACCAGAAAAGAAGTTGTAATACCTCTTTCTCTGGGCCACAGCAGATTTACTTATAGACATCTGTTTTGCCCTTATGTAACACACGTAATGTCAATCAGACAGTATTGCATATACAATGGAGATTGCCTCGCGACTGTCCACATTTCAATCATATTCGTTTCAGATTCTTTAGTCATTTTCATCCTTCTTTGAAAGATTTGTTAGGGAAATTGTTCCTTCTTCAGCAGTTTGGATTTCTGTTTTTTACTATTCAAAATTTAAAACTTCATTCATGTGTTGATTTCAGCAAAAATTTTCTTAATTCTACAGGTTCTTTCTTCAAACATTTTCATTTTGACACCTTTACTTTTAAACAATTGTTTGGCTCAGTATAGCCTATTAAGACTTTTATGCCAAAAATCCATCCAAATCAACTTAATTTTTTATTACCATGGTAAAGACAACAATTATTTTTTAAATTTGTTTCATTTTTCTATGAAGAGTTTGAATTAGAAAGATGTCATAAGTTTGCAAATACTTCTTGCTTTATTTTCATTAATTCATATTTTAAATGCTTTAGTTTAAAAAATATATTTATAATTATGTTATTAATGCTTACTATATATATATACTTCATCATCGGTTCAGAAATTCAGTTCAAAAAACTCAAGTTCAAAAATTTCAAGCTCGGCACTGGGACGTTAACTAATTTCCAGATCGCAGAACAAATGTTAAAAAACATTTTTCCGGTTGGGAGGGGGGGGGGGGGGGCTTGGATTACACCTATTTTCCTAATTTTAGCCTGAAGTTAATTGTTTCAAATATAATTACTTCGTCCCCGCGATTATCTCAAGCGGAAAAATTGTTTTAAAATAATTTGAATGACTATTTTTACTTCAAGCTCCGTCAGAAATTCTGCGGCCAAAATGTGAAATCCCGAAAAACTTGAAAGGAGACTCCCCTCCCCCTCCACCCCGCGTTTCTCTTACGCGAAAGAATTGTTTTAAACATCATTTGAATAAATAATTTTCACTGCGAGTTCCGTAAGTGCAATTCTGCGGCAATAAGTGAAATGCTGCAGAACTTTAAACAAAGCTTTGCCCCCGCGATTCTCTCACCGGAAAATTGTTTTTAATACAATCTGAATAACTAATTTGGGGTCAAAATGATAAGGCCCGCAGAACTACAGACGTAGCTTGTGTCCCCTCGATTCTTCCGCAGGAAAAATTATTTTAAATCTTAATTTGTTCTGTAAGATTCGTCACAGCAGTTCTGCGGTCAAAACGCAAAGAGAACTTCAAGCGAACCCCCCCCCCCCCCCATTTATTGATGAGTAACGATTTATTGTTTCAAAGAAAATTTGAAAAGCTAATTTGTTCTGGAAGTTTCGTTGCTGACGTTCTGTGGCCAAAATGTGAAAGCCCGTAGAATTTTAAACGAAGCCTGCGCCCCTCGATTCTTTCAACAGGAAGAGTTAATAGTTTTAAACATCATTTGCATAACTAATATGCATTGCAAGTTTAGTCTCTGAAGTTCTGCGGCCAAAATGTGAAAGATCGCGAAACTTCAAGCGAGTACCCCCCCCCCCCCCTTCCTTGATTCTCTCATGAGAAAAAAATGTTTTCAACATTGTCGAGTACCTAATTTGTACCGCAAGTTTCGTCACTGAAGTTCTGCGGATAAAATGTGTAGGCCCGCAGAATTTCAAACGAATCCCGTTTTCCCGCGATTCTTTAACACGGAAGAATTAATTGTTTAAAACATAATTCGAATAACTATTGTTTGTACTGCAAGTTTCGTCACTGAAGTTCTGTGGATAAACTGTGTAGGCCCACCGCAGAACTTCATACCCGCGACTCTTTAACGTGGAAGAATTAATTGTTTTAAACATAATTTGAAAAACTATTTGTACTACACGCTTCGTCACTGAAGTTCTGCGGCCAAAATGTGAAAGCCCGAAGAATTTCAAGCGGTGCTTGCGTCCCCGCGATTCCCTCATGAAGAAACATGGTTTTAAACATAACTGAATATCTAATAGAAAAACAAAGTGTCGTCACTGAAGTTCTGCGGATAAAATGTGAAGTCCTGCAAAACTTCAATTGAAAATCTGTGCCCCTGCGACTCTCTTGCGAAAAAATTGTTTCAAACATAATTTGAAGAACTGATTTGTGTACCTACCGCAAGCTTCGTCACTTAAGATCTGCGGCCAAAATGTGAAGGCTCGCAGAATTTTAGACTAAGTTTGCGTTCCCGCGATTTTGATGCGGGAAAAATTAATCGTTGGAAACATTATTTGAATAACGAATGTGTGCTGCAAGTTTCGTAGCTAAAGTTCTGCGGCCCATATGAGAAGGATTGCAGAACTTCAAACGAAGCCTGCGCAAGTGTCATCACTGAAGTTCTGCGGAAAAACAGGAAGGTCCTCAGAAGCTCAAGTCAAGTCATCCGCACGTCTGCTGTGATCCATATGGCACTGCCATATAAGTCGATAGCACGATAAGTCGATAAGCAGGCAACAATGTCGGTAGCCTGCCATTACGGCGCCGACATTATTGCCTGCTGCTCTGCGAGACATGGGCTACGAGCGAAACGTTTTTTTTTTGTTTTTTTTTGCTTTCGAGCAAAAACGTTTTTTTTTTTTTTTTTTTTTTTTTTTTTTTTTTTTTTTTTTTTTTTTTTTTTTGCGCGCTTTTGAACTGTAAGGTTTTTTTTTTTTTTTTTGGTTGCTTAATTTTGAATACAATTGTTCTGCAGCCCCGATGTCTGTTCTGCGACGTACGTAGCCGATTTAGCAGTATTCTGCTTTCGGGGGTATCATTTTGTGGCAAAATATAGGAGCAAATGCAGGATTGTTCCTGCATTGACCGGCGCGTTACTCTTTTCTGTTCTGACAGCCATGTTGTTTCTTCCCGAATGGCACAAGTGATGTCCAGAGCACAATTGCTTGGGCTCGGCCCAGGAAGTTATGACTTCACGGCTGAAATGCCCGGGCAGCTCGGGCGAATACTCTGAACGCAGCCATAATTATTACCTCGAAAAAAAAATCTTTAGAGCATTGAATCGTAATTGGAACATGCTTCAATAAACCATCAGAATATTTAGAGAATACTAAAAGAACTTGCATTTTTGTCCTCCAAAGGTCTGCAGAAAACTTTACAAAAAATCCGATTTTTTTTTTCACATTTTCTGCAGATTAGTTTTATCTGGGTAAGACTTTAGAGTAAATGTGAAAAGCGAAAATTCAACCATAACTAACATAATATTGATAATAAAAGTTGGTGCGTCCACTTTCGACCACTCTGCATAGTATTTTGAAATCATTTTTCACTTAACAACCTAATAGAAAGCCTTTTTTTTTTACCAAGAATTTTGTCACTTTTCAACAAAAACAGCCTTTTATCCATCATAATAACTAATATCATAAAAACATCGCAATAAAACACATCGTTACAGTTCTTAGAAGATTTTAGCAGCTTCTGTATGGCGAAGCGGTACACAGCTTAGGTTTACGACATTGGGTAATAAATTCTTTTAGGTATGTCGTGAGATGTAACGTTTACGCTCCAAGCTATCAGGAATAAAAGAATAATGTACAGGTGATGAAAAGTACAACAGAGCTATTCTAGTTTCTACTTGTAAATGAATTTTAATGCATGCTAGTAAATTAATTTAAAATCCGAAATATTTTCAAAGCATAAATTTTCTACGATTTTAAGCACTGTAAGGTCATTAGTTTTTTTCTCATCTTTAAATATTCGCTCTTAGATGTGACAATAATGTTTTTTTTTTCTTTTTAACGTGACGAAAAGGGTGTAAAATAACATACAAATTAAATTTGAACGTAATTTATTAGAAGGACTAACATGTGCTTTAGAGTCGGTTGATGCTGGCTGAAATCATAGTTATTATTTACCCATTAGGCTAAAAACTAAAAACTGTTACTTAAATTGTTTTTGAAGAAACTTAGTTTTAGACGAAAGCTAAAAATTATGCAAAGTAAACTTTATACTAAAATAAGCAATAATTAATTTATTTCAATCCTTTAGCTGAGAATTTTTCTGGGAATCTTCTTAAACTAATAAAAAAAATTACAAATAGGTAAATTAATTAGCAAGGCAAACAATTGTTCTGAATTTCAGTTTCTCTTTAAAATGTGATATGAGCCAAATTAAATAAAACATACAACTTTTGGAAGATCTATATGCTTTACAAAACAATAATGTTTATAATGAGATTGCTCTCTTAGTTTTCAGACTATGTTTTCTTCTTTACCAAGTATTGCATTCTAAATATTCCAAAACTTTTTCTCGAAATATCCTTTTTGTCCGTAACTCACAAAATATGACACGCATTTTATAAATGTCGAATTTCGAGGAAAAAAAATGTGTATTACCGCCCACATAACCACCTATACTCTATTTGAATTCTGAAATCCATTCTTTCCGAAAGCCATTAAATTTACCTCCCGCCTGGCCGCCATCTTGCCAATGTCAAGGTTATTAAATGGCTTCTTTAGAGTAAAAGTATTTTGTTAGTTTTGCAGTTCATTTTTGCTTTCACACAACCAAAACGACATTTCAGATTTTTTTTTTTCTCTCCTGCTTATGAAGGGATCCAGACAACATGGTCCGCAATTATTTTATCGATTATTGTGTCCTGTAGTATAGTTTAACTTAGATGTTGCGTGTTGTTAACGCTAAGTGACACACCCTTCGGGGGTTCTTCGCTGCATAGGAAATGGAAAAACTTAGCTTCCCGCCATTTTCTAGTTACGATTGCTACACACGTACGAATAGTTACTATCACGAACTGGAGAAATATTCAAAGTTTTCTTTTCAAGAATCTTCTTCTAATTAGAAAGTTACAACAGTGTACATGGATGAAATACCAATTAATTCTTTGGAACGATAATAATATTTTTTGTACGAATTAAGTACTTCATTACATACTTATGTATAGTTGTTTGGTCTTAAAATTGTATACATTCGCTAGCCGGCGACAGTAGTTTTGACTCTCTCTCTCTCTCACTCAAAAAAAAAAAAAAAAAAAAAAAAAAAAAAACTTAACCTGACTGTAAAATGGTTGACTGAGATAGTTTAAATTCAAATTCATAATAAATTTCATAGTGAATTGTAATCAATTGAATTAAGTTAAATTAAAAGTTAAATGAATAGATTATAACTAAAATTTGCACCATATTAATTCGTATAGTGGTAGTACAAATGCATTGAGACATTTAAATCAAAAAATGGGAATTAAATCCCTTAATTAAACATATTAAAATACTTTGTATTAAATCATTTAACTAAAAATTTCAGTCACTCCAATATTTATTTTTTATCAAATGCATTTTAACTTCAATCAAATATTATATACTATTGACTTTTAAGCGGAATATTATAAATATATTAATGCAATATTTTCATAAAATTTTAAATGAAATCATAAAATTCATATTCAAAATAAAAGTAAATATTTAAATTGATATTTCGAAGGGGAGAGTCGACGTCTCCCTCTTCGTATTGGTTCCAAAATGGCACATTGCAGTTATTACTTTCCTTTATATTGCACAACTTTTAATTCGCAAGAAAAGTTCATACTATCCTAGAACATCTCAATAAAGAATAGTTCTGCATCTTGTTTCAAATGCTGATGTATGCAAGTTCAAAATATCACCTTGGAATAAAAAAGGATGTACGCTTTTTTTCCATCAGTTCTGATAAAAATGACGACGCATGCACACACGGAAAGTTCACACACTGAATATTCAAATTCAAAACTGTTCATGTCATATTAAGAATCTTCATGAATATTATATGATTTAATTGTAGAAAGAAGATTTTGCAATTTGATCAAAATATACAGACCAAATTTTCCAGTTATAGGTGTTGTTGAGGTATTTCATAAAATGTCCATTTCTTGAATATCTTGTACCGAAAATTTTCGGATAAAATACTTGATTAAAAGCTACATAAATAATACTTTCAAAATTATTATGCTGTGCTTAAAGGCGACATATTTTTTTTCTTTTCCTTGGCTTCGGCCGATGGATCTTTTTCCGTGCATATCGTAGAAGCCGCATCATTTTCTCACACAAGTTATATCTACCGAAGCAGAAGATACATTAATCACTCGTAACGTTTTTCTTGAAGATTCACGAGACGCTATTCGTCTCCGGCCAATGAGCGTAATCTTACGTATTTTCATTACCATATAAGGTAATGCAACAGGCGATCTCACACACCAAATATGGTGATGGGCTCTTGTCATCACATTTCTTTCGTGATGTCACACGCTTCTTGCAACAGACATCACACTCATGGTACCCTCTAGTAGTAAAAAGTGTTACTGACAAATGTTTAAAATGTAGATTTTAACACTGACCCCATCTCCTCGAATCAGACAGACTCCGTAGAGCTGCCGACTCGTAGCGGAAATGAACAACTGCGAATTCCGATTTCAACTCCGATAACGCACCCTCGACTCCAACTTCGAAGCCATGGCAGAAATACAGGCTAGGTAAAAAATTACCGAATTTTATTCGAAGAATTTTAAAGCCTTCGACTTTCGAAAACCTCCCCTCCAAAATGTCTCGTGGCAGCAAAATGCACTAGTTTTTTGATATTCCAGCTGACCTATCTTTCTCGAGTAAACATGGGCAAATGTTAATAGCACCACCATATCGCGGGAGGGGGCACCAAAATGCTACTACTATGAGTTAACTGAAAAATATTTTAAAATGTTACATGATTGTCATTCTAGGGTAGGGGGAAAGCACCTATGCCTATATACACTACTGTTTCTTTGCAAAATTTTTTAATGGGAACTTTCAATAGGGATGTCGAATAGAACTATAAAAATAGGTAAACATGTAAACACAATACTTTGTAACAACCAGACGAGAGAAATTTGCGAAATCTGCTAAAAATTGCCACGATATGAAAAAGTCCTGCTGTTTATAGAAATCACTACTATCATTTCACTTCAGTTCTTGTGTGCATTTTCCTCATTCTTCTTCTACAAACAGAAAACACATTATCAGATTAAAATACTGCAATGCCTCTAACATCCAAGTTATTGTGCATAACTTAACACAATAAATATACGCAAATATACGAATATTCAGTTAGAAAATTGAATGGAAAATACAATGTTTTTGTCCTGTCTTTTCCAAAAAGTTGAAAATTTAAATATTGAACCATCCGTCATTTGATATCGAAAATGCCATTTTAGCTATAAAGAACAACATCTGGAATATCAGCTGGCTTTTCCATACAAAAGCCAGGTTTTCGGAGAGTATTTTGTTCGTGTCAATGGAGGAAAGTTTTATTAACTTTTTGAGAATAAAGAAATTTCTTTAGTTTTTCATCGGATCTAACATCGTTATCGGAAAATGTTTTCGCTTATTACCCACTTCAGTATTTTAATTTTGAGGTGTATTTTAAAGATATAATAATGACACATTGGGTGTTTTGTTTTGTTTTTCTCATTATCCAATTCAGCATTTTAATTTTAATGTGTTTTTTAAAGGAGTAATAATGACACATAGGGTTTTAAGGAGAGTAGGGAGGAAAAATTAAAAAAGTAATATGCGAATGTGTGACAAAGTGAAATAGCGGGCAAAGTTAAATGGTAAAATATATTTAAATTTTGTTGCGCCACCTATCCAGTAACATTTTAGTTCAGAATTCAACTTAGTTCCGAAACCAAGATTTAATTTCTGTAAAAAATGAATAGCTCTAAAGATCAACGAAGAAAATTACACAAGTCATTTTCAAAATTTGATACACTTATTTTAGTATTCGTGTTTTTTTTTAAAATATTTCTTGTTATTATAAAATGATAAAATTTTTGACATTATCATTTAAGTATTAATAAATATCTACTGATGTCCAGTGCAGTCCTTATTCAGTTTAGAAAATGCATGTTTTTATTTTATATGTTCAATGTAATTTGCCAAGCTCACTCGGGGCAAAGTGGATAGAGCAAAGTGAAATAGTTAATTTTGTTTGCTTAAGCATTCATTTTTTAAAACACGTACGTACTTTTTTCGTTTATTAATTTATTCACATTTTTTTGCGTCAAAAATTCGTCGGAAAGCTTTCAACATAAACAAGCTAAAATTTTGCCAAGAACTTCAATGATTTGAAAAAAAAAAAACAATTGACTTTGTCACAAGACAATACTTTTTATCTGCGACGCCATTGAAGTAAAAATGTAAACTTTCTTCTTTATTTTTTTTACTATAAAACCATCCAAGATAACATTAGATAAGTGCTATCAAGATAACTAAAAAAACATACTAAATTTCAATAGATCGTAAATATACATTTATTACTTTAAAGAAAATACCTCAATTTGCTCTGTATTTACACACAGACTTTGAACACTGTGGGACGTTCAATCATACTGTGAAAAAGTCTTAATGAATGCTAATAGAAAATTTATTGCCAATTGGGCATGTTTCAAGTTATGATATTTCTATCAAAAATTGCATTAAAATGTTTAAAAAAATTCCATTATGTAAATTAAGTCATCAAGAGCAAATCCATTTTATTCACTTATTTTGAGAATATTTTTTATCGATACTTTTTGCTTTTGTTAATCTTTCTTAGAATAGAATGAACTAATGAATTTTAATAAAAAAACACTACCAAACGAAACCGAAGGTCTCCCATAACCGAATTGCTGATGAAGTAAAAACATAAATTAATTTTTAGCAATCACTGTTGCAGACGATAAAAAATTCTTGGTTTATACAAAGTCCATAAATCATAAATAATGTAAATCATGACATTTGAAACGAATAAAACTTTTGGAAACTAAACTAAAATTTGTGTTAAATAAAGTGAACACGTCATTGTAGTTTTTGATTCAGAAAACTTTTAGTTTGTTAGTAAAGAGTTAAAGGTTAATTTTGTTTAACTTTCTTTCTTTCTTTCGATTTTTATTTACGTTTAAATTACTGTTGTTATTTTTTAAGTATTTAAATTTTTAAGTATTTTTTAAGTTTCTAAGTAATATTGTTATTTTTTGTATAGTACTTGAAACCTAAAAGTTCTAATATTTTCATGATCTTCGTATGCAAAACTTCAAAGATGTTCTTACAGCTTACTTTTTTGATATCCGTTTTTAACAAAACGAAAATATTTTATTATAATGTATAGGAAACAATTTCCCAAGGTATGTAAAATGACTTCCAATGCTTTTCCTATTGACGCTTAATGAGCCAATATTTAGAAAAGTGCCAATTTGAAGTTGGAGTTTTCTGAAAAAAATTTTTTTTTGCAGAAAAAAACTAATATTGGATTTTAAGTCTAAATTGGGTCTAAATGCAGGAAAATAAAAGGGGGGGAGGTCAAGGAAGTTATTTACCCCCTCCTTAGATTACTCACTTTTAAGCCGTTACTGAGTAATCTACTGATGACGTTCTGATGAATGTTACAGATCTGATGTTAATATGAGCTACATATTTGAGTTTATGCTCTCAGTCTTCGTTAACATCTCTAAATATGATATCATTTCCTTGCATTTTTAACATAGAATTAAGATAATTATATTAAAATATATATATTAGGCTAAAAAATCAAATTTCATTATAAAAAAGCACTTCTTGGAAATAAAAATGAGCGATAAGGTTTTTAGATAAAAGAAATTATGAGATTACCAAATCCAAGCTAATAAAACATTTGCTTTGTTTTGAAACAACACACAACTTCAACTTTTTCAACACACAACTCTGCTGCTTGCTTTTCTTTAATTAGTTGCAGGAAATTTAATTTCTTGATCAGAAATTCAAATTTAGCATGCTAGTTATTATCTAGTTATTTAGCGAAGTTATGAGAAATTGAAGCACCAAAAAAAATAAATAACTAAATAAAATAATAATAATTAATTAACTTAATTTATGCAGTGTCACTTTTTCTTATTTTACTAACTTCTATTGTAAGGTCATACAAACCGCAAATGAAGCAATTGTACTAAAAACTCATTGCTTTTCATTTTTTAAGAACAAAAATATTCAATATATGGCTAAAACCTATGATTTTTGCTTTTTATGCTTCTGAAACGTGTGAGTTAGTTCTGTAACATATTCACTGTTTTTCAATGTTACCGCTCTGACTGTTACCGATCTGACAAACTGACAAAGTTTTTTTTTTATTTCCGAGTCGATCGCACTAAACCAAAATCAAACACGTGGTTTTTTCACTTGTAATAAAGGACTATACTTATATATAAAATAATTTTTAAAATAATAAAAACTGCACATTTTAGAGCGTGTTTCCGATCTGATGACTCAAATGACACACATTTTGTAAAATCACTTTAAAAAATCTTACATACAATTTTAGATGCAGAAATGCAAATTTTTAATTACGATTCGATAAAACATCTCACCAGGTACTCAGTATCACGTGGTATAGGTGCAGGAAATGATTTTGGGAGCCTAAAGATAGATCGAAAGTTATTGTTACCACTCTGACGGCGGAACTTGGGACACGCTTATTTCGCATCGGCTAGAAAATCAGAAATCGATTAAAACAAAAATGAAGTAAAATATTAACAAAGGGGTAAAAATAGAATCGTTTTTCGTGCAAGTGCGTTTTTTTGGGAAGTTAGAAAGTGCGCATGACCTGTTTGCATGCTAAGCTTTGCTACTGGGGACACGTTACCGATCTGATTTTTGATGTATAAAAACAATATTTTCTGAAGAAAAAATTTTTTTTCCTGATGTTATTAGATGAAATGAAAGCAGAACCTTGTCTTCTTTCTGGGGAAAATTATTTTTTAAACTAGTTATTGAAATACTAGTGAAAATTCACTTGGGACTCAAATTGGCACTTTTCTAAATATTAGCTCTAATATTGTCTAACTTGAAGTCAAAAAAGCATATTCATGATTCACTTTAGTCCCCATTTCACCCATCTATTGTGCTGTTATTTTTAAATTTAAGAGTGCATAAAACTTGCAAAACTTCTGAGAACTTTTCGTTAACGAAAGCGAGAAACCTATAATTATGTTGCTGCGTTAACAAAACGGAAACTCTAATTTAGCTCAGGCACAAAAATTTTATTGTCTTGTTAACATTCAAATCTTGCTTGCCTTATGCTTTGCCGGAAAGCCGTCTCATGACACTCGCATTTTTTTTAAATGTCAAAGGTCTAGGTCAATATTTTACTTACCCAAAATCTATTCTCGCACGCAAGAATCACATTTTGTAATCCTTGCTCAATTTCGCTGAACATATTTTAAGTTTACTGAAATATGATACTATTTCAAATTTTGTTATCGAAACTAGCTGCCAGGGCAGCTAGATTAGCTTCTTGCGGCATGTTGATGCATAACGTCCCCCCTCTCTAACTTTTACCTCATTCTGAAGTTATATTATTTGATATAATTTAATGTTCATTCGATTTCAAGACATACCACGCACGTGGCCCGGCGTTGCACGGGCACTTCGTGCCCTGAAAGTAGTGAGGAAAAATTTAAAGAAACTACTCCCCCGCCAAGGCGGCTCGCTTACAGGCGCTTCACGCCTTTACTTTTTTCCTATATAAAAAAAATCATTCGAATTATTGAGATGCTTCACGCCTTCAAGAAGGTGAGGAAAGTTTCAGTAAGTTCAGCTCGCTCAAAGGAAAAAAGCAGACATAGATACTCAGTTTTTTATATAAGTAGATGGCTCTTCAACAAATGAATGTTTCAAAATATTACCAGTAGCTAGCGATAAAAATTCTACGTAAGTGGCCCGCTTATGAGTTTCGTGTTTGATTTAGTTAAGCCTTCATTCTAAATTCTCATTCTCATTGTTATCATTGTTTCTTAGCAACGACGTTTTGCAAAAATGGATTTCATATTTAATCATTTATTAGGCTTAATCGCTTTAAATTTGACTACTTATTAATTGATATCTTCGCTAATTAAAATCGTATAATTATATCAATTGAAACTAATGAAGCCTGAAAAATTACCTATCTATCGGTACCTGGTTCGACTTTCAGGTCATTGGAGTTCAGGAGAAAGAAGCGTGACATAGAAAGAAAGATAGTTAGAAAGATACTCAGTTTTTAATATAAGTAGATACTCCTTTTTACAATAACTTCGTGCTGCAGCTAGGATGCAGTCGGGACAAGGTAATAAATTGGGTATTTTGTACTGGTGTTTTTTAGGGTTAATTAATGTTCTAAATATAAGCATATGTTGCGTTCGTTGGATTGGATGCGATAAATTAGTAGATTGTTCAGGGCCAATAGTGAACTTAGCAGAAAAATAAAAAATATTTAAAATAACTGTGGGCATTTAAAATGAATCAATCTTTTTCGGAGTTACAAAAAAAAAAAAACCCTTTTATCCCGTGCAAGATTATAAAGATATGCGAAGACATCAAAATCAATCATCATCTATCAAACTTCAAAAAGGGGGGAAGGAAGGAAAATAAGTTGAGATTAAGAAAAGTTTACTTTTTTGAAATAGAAATTATAATTTTACTGAACACAGTTTTTGTATAGTGATTCCTAATTTACCACATTGTTTAAAATTGATTAACAGTGAAGCGAGTGACCAACTTTCGAAGGTGAAAAATAATACAATCGGCTCTTTACTGAAACTAAATACTTCATAGTTAACAAAAAAGTTTTTATTAGAAAAAAAAACTAAAACTTGGTGTTTATTGCATTTCAGTGAAAAACAATGGATTATAAGGAATACATTTCCGAAGAATTTTATACACAAAACTAAAAAAAAAAAAAACGGTAGACAAGATTTTAAAACAGAGTCTCAAAAATCCACGCTTAAGGGAGCTCATGCCACTTCGGATGATTGTAACTCGGTAATACAGAAAGTTCTTTGCGATTAAAATTTTGACACCGCTTAGATGACATAAACAAGTACATCTATTAATACTTCTTTGTACAGTTAAATAGTTTAATTGTATTTACGAAAAATTAAAAAGTTAAATATTCCAATATAAATTTTCATTTTAATTACCTTTAAACAAATTTTATTAGTTTGTTTCATGATTTCTAAGATTACGTTTGAGTAATTTAGAGGCAAAATCAAAAAATGCATGCTGACTGTCTCTGAATTCATTTCTATCAGTTTTGTCGTGACATATGTACGAGTATTTGGGTGAGCATAAAATTACATCGCGTAGCACGAAAATAATTAGTCATAGAAGGGTTAAATTTCGTACATTAAATTTATATGTTTCCTGTTGATTACAATCGGATATTTTTAAACGGTTGCTCAGTTTCTTTTTGGAGCAAAACAATGCTAACTTGAAGTCGTTTTCGTATCAAATTGTTATCTGCAAGACAATTAATCAGTATCCTGTAGTCAATGAATACTTCATGACACTTCGTTAGTGCTGTTCACAAAAACCTCTCAATAACAATTTAATGGTTTTTTGAATGTACTAGAATACTGATAAAATGGAAGACTCTCCCAATACAGTTTTATTTCACAATTTGCAAAGAAATTTCTATTTTCAGACTGTAATGAAAGTCATTTTTTCAGCTTTTATAAAATATAACCCTTAAAAAATATAAACATGCCATCTCAAATTCAACTGAACCTCGAGCTTTTGATATTCGAATTTTTGTGACTCTATCAAAGAGTTTACTCTACTCTTTTTAACAGAAACCTCATACAAACATTTACAAACAAATGAAAGGTTTAAACTTTTTATCTGAGAAAAAGTCAACTTCTTCATTTTAGCTTTGACTGACATTAAGAAAAACTCTTTCTGGAAGTCTTGCTGCAATTGTTAATGGATGTTTGTTCAATCAGCTATTTGTAGATAGATTCAATAAGAGTGGGTGGATAGCTAATTTTAACTCAGCTATAATTCTCAGAGAGTTGATTTCTGGGTAAAATTTTTGCAGTTATGATTAGATTATCACTTTTTGTAATTTTTTGTTACATTGTGTAAAAAGGATCATTTTCATGTCAAAGTGATCAAAAACCTGAGAAAAATTTTTCCCTCACAATTTTGCATTTCTTTCAAATGTGGCTCATCAATTGTACCCATTTGAAGTAATAAAAAATTTTCAATTTTTAGATTTTTTATCTCTGTTATGTTTTTTATTTATGAGACTTTGAACTTCGGAAAAAACCCTCGTTTTTTCCATAGATGCTTGAACATAAAAGGGACCATACTCGGCACCAAATATAGATAAAACGATTTGGTAAATGGCGTTTTGGTAAAAAATTTTATTTTTTTAAAAAATGAAATTTTAAATTTCAAATTTGAATTTCTTGAAAAACATATGATTTTTTTTTTCAAAAAAATGCCCAAAAAATTTTTTGTGTATTTTACCTTTGTTTGTACAAAATTTTTAGGTGGGAATCTCAATGGGATCATACTTTTTTTGAAATTTTAAATAAAATTGTATAGGAAAAAATGATATTTTTTAGATTTTATTCATTTAAATACTAAGTTATCCTGCTTGTGATGGTCTAAAAAGTAGTAAATAAACACGAATATGCTTAAAGTGAGCTGGCATGAATTTGTAGATTAGTCAGGTTCCTCCAGGGACGTCATTTCAAGTTTTTCCAGGGGCGGGGGCAAAGGGTGCCAACACAATGCAATTTCATCGGAAAACAGCAAAAACCACGCCCCTTTATATGTAAATACATTGACTTCTCAAAGTCAGGGGGGAGCAATTGACCCCCCCCCCCCCCCCCCTAAATGACGGGCCTGGGTTCCTCCCCCACTCCCTCCCCTGCAAAACTACTCTTTTTTATTTCAAAACTATTCAAAATGCTTTTTTTTTTTAATTGATGCAAAATGAATAGTAAACTTATTCAAAGTTGGTAAATGGGTTCTCTTATAACTAGACGTAGTATCCCCCTCCCCCACCCAAATATACCATTAGCACTATACTAATATGACGTCTAACCTGGGGACTGAATTGAGGTTTATTTTCACTTTAGGTATATATTGTTTTTCAGACGAAGTGTTTCTTTTTCGATCTGAACTTCACAAAGTGTACTTTCATTTTATATCTGATATTTAACTTATGATTCATTTCATCTCGTACCCCAGCACCAATCTTCAATTTTGGAGGGAGGAAAGAAATGGTTCGCCCCAAGATCATAGCAAACGGCAAAATAGTTTGCCTTGTTCTCCTTGTTCTCATTGTTTTTTCTATTTTTTTTTCACACAAAACTGAAAAGAAATCACAGTGTCAGATCATATGTCTGTGTTCCCATAACTGTCTTTTCGCGTTGTCTAGCGTGCAGCTGTTATTTAATTTTTTTAATTGTTTGTTTTCTTTTTCATTTTGTTGTAAAGGAGAGTAATGCAGCAAGACATATCTATATACATATATTAAAATCAATTATAGATTAAACAAACACTGCTTTTTTGAGCATAACCTCTCATGTTGTTTAACTTCTTTACAGATTGCTCCCCCTCCCCTTCCTTACCCTACCTTTACTCGCCAGACTTTCATTTTTTTATCATCCCCCTCCCCCCATTTCAAAGCCTTAGTCTCTAATGATGTCTGGTACTGTATCAGTTTGTTCTGTTTGTTACTCTTTCTTATTAGCTCATGAGCTTTGTCTAATAAGAGAAAGGAAAGGCAGTTATGGGGACTGACGTATGACCGGATACTTTGATTTCTTTTCAGTTTTTTGTGAAAATAATGGGAAAACATTATGAAAACAAGGGGGAAACAGTGCTATTTTGCTGTTTGCTATGATCTTGGGGCGAACCTTTTTTTTATTCCTCCAAAATTGAAGATTGTTGCTGGGTAGGGGATGAAATGAATCATAAGCTTAAATTCAGATATTGAATGGAAGTGCACTTTGTGAAGGTCGGATTGAAAAAGAAACACTTCGTCTAAAAACAATATATAGCTAGGGTGAAAATAATCCTCAAATCAATCCCCAGGTCAGACGTTTTTAGTGTTTATTAGGGTGGGTCGAAAAAAGCTCTTTTTTTCTGATCAATTTCTAATAGCACGGAAAACTTGCCCATGGGCATCCTAATAACGGGAAAAATAATAAAAAAAATAATTAATTACTTTTGTAATCGCGCAAGAGCTCTAAAGTTTAGAAAAAAAGAGAAAAATCTGTCATTTTTAAAGATGAATATTTTTTTTAAAAAATACGTTTTTAAATTTCTAATAGTGCGGAAAACTTGCGCATAGGCATCCTAATAACGGGAAAAATAATTAAAAAAATAATTAATTACTTTTGTAATCGCGCAGGAGCTCTAAAGTTTAGAAAAAAAGAGAAAAATCTGTCATTTTTAAAGATGAATATTTTTTTCAAAAAATACTTTTTTAAATTTCTAATAGCACGGAAAACTTGCTCATAGGCATCCTAATAACGGGAAAAATAATAAAAAAAATAATTAATTACTTTTGTAATCACGCAAGAGCTCTAAATTTTAGAAAAAAAAGTGGAAAATCTGTTATTTTTAAAGATGAATATATTTTTTAAATACTTTTTTAAATTTCTAATAGTACGGAAAACTTGCGCATGGGCATCCTAATAACGGGAAAAACGTTGGATAGAAAAGAGACAGTTAAACTGGCTAAAAGAGAAGAAAGAAGAGAACAACTTTTTATGCATGAATGTATTACCATCACAATAAATCAAAAACTGACCTCAGTAAAGATTAGAAATATCTTTTAGACATTGTTCAAGCAGTCAGCACAGGAATCTGTGATCCAGAATTAGCATTAAAAAATCCTGGACCCCTCAGCCATTCCAGATGGTTAACTTGTGCAAACCGGGTTTTAAGACCTTATGTTTCCCAAATAAGTCCGACAAGCGAAATGAAGACCCTTGCAAATTACATTGTAAAGACCTGCGCTCCTGTTTGGTTCAATATTAAAGTGCACAACACTGTGAAAGATGATCCGAAGTACGTATTAAAGATCATTCAAACAACCAGACATTTTCCGGACAACATAAAAAAAAATCGATCCAGTCATTCAGAGAAACTCTTTCTTCTGCCATCTAGAGATTCTCATGCTGGTGATGATAATGGATAACAGACAGCACATTAGAGAGTTGGGCTACAGGAAGATACTGTAAGCCAGAAATGAGCCGCCAGTAGTGGGCCACATTAGAGCTTTCAAGCTCTCTTCAATTAACTTTGAAGCCACAGACTATCCTGAACTAATTGATTGGACAAATTGTAAGCTGACACCTCCACCCCTTCTGTCAAATATGTCTACAGAAAATATTTCAACCCCATTGAAAGAAAAAATCCTTCCAGAATTTGATTACTTGAAATTTCCCTGCCACACTCAGTCAGTGGAGAGGTGTGTAAAACTAGTTACAGAGGCTGTTGCTAAAGTTTGCGGGAATGAAAACCGAGAGGGTTTTATTAAGACAACCTTAAAATCAAGATCTTTAATGCAAAAATTTGATTCGAAGCCAGAATTCAAAAGGTGTAAGTAAGCACACCCAAAATGGTTGGTTGATTGGGTAGGATGTGGCTGGGACTTGATTTAGTATTATTTTTGAATCTAAAAAATATGCTAAAATGTACAATAAGCTGCGATATGTGATTTTTTCAAAAAAAAAAGGGATTTTTAGGGTTTTTGCGCAAATTCAAACGAACGACAATGTACCCCAAGTTTTTTTAAACCAATTTCTATAACTACAAAAGTAGTTTTTATACTATTAAATATAAAAAAATTTTTTTTAAAATAATTATATATTTTTAAAAATTACAGACTTTTCTCTTTTTTTTCGAAATTTTAGACCTTATGCGTGGTTTCAAAGATAATTAATTATTTTTTAAATTATTTTTGCTGTTATTAGGAAGCCCTGGCACAAGTTTTCCGCACTATTAGAAATAAAAAAAATATTTTTTGAAAAAAAAATTCATCTCTAAAAATTACAGATTTTTCTCTTTTTTTCTTAAACTTTAGAGCTCTTGCGCTTATACAAAAGTAACTAAATATTATTTTCATTATTTTTCCCGTTATTATAATACCCATTCGAAAGTTTTCCGTACTATTAGAAATTAAAAAAAATTTTTTTGAAAAAAATATTCATCTTTAAAAATTACAGAAATTTCTCTTTTTTTTCTAAACTTTAGAGCTCTTGCGCGATTACAAAAGTAATTAATTATTTTTTTTAGTATTTTTCCTGTCATTAGGATGCCCATGGGCAAGTTTTCCGTGCTATGAGAAATTGATCAGAAAAAAAAAAGCTTTTTTCGACCCACCCTAGTGTTTATGGTATATTTGGATGGGGGAAGGGCTGTAGTTTGTCTTGTTATTAGGAACCCATTTAATCCCCAGGTCAGACGTTTTTAGTGTTTATGGTATATTTGGGTGGGGGAAGGGCTGTAGTTCGTCTTGTTATTAGGAACCCATTTACCAACTTTAAATAAGTTTACTATTTATTTTGCATCAAAGAGGCTTTTTTAAAAACATTTTGAACAGTTGGGGGGGGGGGGGTTGAGCCGGGAAAGAAGGGGGGGGAGCTGACCAATCTAAAAGTTTATGCAAGCTCACTTACCTATGGTAAAAATGATAGTCAATTCAATCCTTAGGTTAAACGTCATATTATTCTATTCTATTCTAGAAGTTAATAAACTTCGACACACATGAGGTCTGCGTACTATGTGCCTTGCCTCCACAGATAGTACAATACAGATTTTATTGAAGGAAAGAATTTACAGCACAGAGAAGGAAATTACACCCAGGGCAAAGGCGGGAATCGAACCCGCTTGAGATTATAGACTGACGGGCAGACCCACTGCGCCGTTGAGGCCCCAAACGTCATATTAGTATAGTATTAATGGTATATTTTGGAGGGTTGCCAGATTTAAGAACTGAAAATACGGGACAGGCTTTTGGGGGGGGGGTGAGAGATGAAGTCTAAAGGTTGAATTTTTATAACCTTTATTTTAATATTAAATGCTTTTCACAAATATAAATTAAGAGAAAATACCCAATGGTAATATGAATAGAAACTTCATTTTTTAACCTTGCATAGTTATTTTTCGTCATGAATATTAATGTGAAAAGGTTTAACACTTATTATTGTGAAAATTCGTATTTCCCTGTTATTAACCCCCTTTTTCCTGGCGCAGGCCCTTCATTTCAATTTTTGCCGGTGGAAGAGGAGCAAAATTTAAATTATACCAAATTTCAATGTAAATTATACCACAAAAAGCAAAAGCCACGCCCACTTATGTGTAAATACATTAATTTCCCAAAACCAGGGGGGAGGCCTTTGACCACCAGTTCTGATGTTCCAAATGAAGGGCCTGTCTTGGCGTGAATAATATAATATTCGCTTCTACTGATGACTAATGTTTAGTATGTACCTTTTTACAAAGCTGGACGTACCAATGGGGAAATTTGAATGCAAAATAATTTTAATGAGCCATTAACAAAAATTTTGATTACAATTGCGTAGACATAGGAAATTCAACCTTGCTACTTGAACTCACTATAAGAAATTAACCTAAAACAAATAAAAAAAAATAGTATTCAATATCTTTTGGGGGAAAACTACAGTTTTATCAATATTATAACATGATAATTATTCTTATATAATGTCTTAAAATACGTTTTTTTTAAAAATCATATTTGCTACTTGATTTTACTGCTGTAGTAACTCTTTCTAAGTTTTGATGGTCTTAAGGTTGCCATAAAGCTCACTGAAATTTGTATTTCTGTCGCTCATTGTAAAAATTATCTTATTGTCATATTTTTAAAACGCGTATTTCTTTGTTAAATGAAATAACATTTAGCTATATCTTTTAGTATAAAAGCGAAGCGAATTACAAAAGATTGAAATTGATTGATTCAAAAAACCTACTGACTAATAGTAGCTGAACACATATATTTCTTTCATAACTAAAAAATTGAGAAGGACTTTTTATACAATAAGGCATAGTAAAATCATTTACACGGAGATACATCATTTTTACAACGAACGTTTGTTGAATTGATTGTAACAACAATTTCTAAAGATCTAAATGAATATAACACTAACATTACTTCAGAATAAGGAAGGAAATATTATAATTCATTCAATTTTCTTATCACTCCATTTCACATTTTTTGTTTTACTTCATTTTTTTCCGAAAATAATGTTTCGTTTTGTAAAATGCTGCCTCTAGCTAGAATACGGGACTTTAGCCGTCCCGTATCAAGGTTCCCAGGGGACAATTTTTCAAAAAACGGGACTGTCCCTTGAAATCCGGGACGTCTGGCAACCCTGGTGGGAAGGGGATACTTCATTTAGTTATCGGGAACCAATTTTAAATAAGTTTACTAATCATTTTGTATTAAAGAGTTTTTTTTAAAGCATTTGAACATTTTTGAAATAAAAAAGAGTGGCTAAGCAGGGGAGAAAGGGGGAGGAACCAGACCAATCTACAAGTTCATGCCAGCTCACTTCAAGCATATTCATGTTTACTTACGACTTTTTAGACCATCACAAGCAAGAGAACTTCGTATTTAAATAGATAGAATCCAAAAAATATCATTTTTTTCCTATACAGTTTTTCAAGATTCAAAAAAATATGATCTCATTGAGATCCCAACCTAAAAATCTGTACAAACAAAGGTAAAATACACAAGAATTTTTGAATTAAAAAAAATCATTATATGTTTTTTGAGAAATTCAAATTTGAAATTTAAATTTCATTAAAAAAAAATATTTTTTTTAATAAAATTTGTCATGTTGCATATCAGATTAAACGGCAACTAGCGTACTTTAAAACGCCATTTACCAAATCATTCTATCTATATTTGGGGCCGAGTTATGGTCCTTTTTATGTTCAAGCTTCCATGGGGAAACGAGGGTTTTTCCAAAGTTCAAAGTCTCGTGAATAAAAAAATAATAGAGATAAAAATCTAAAGATTGAGACTTTTGATTACCTCAAGGGGTACAATTGATGAGCCAAATTTGAAATAAATACAAAAATGTAAGGTAAAAAACGTTGAATCACTTGACATGGACGTTTTTTCATATGTGGTGCCCTGTATTCTGGATATGCTTTCAACAGCTGCTAATCATTTAATTGTTGATTAAATTGCTTGATTCTTTTCACAGGTCACTTAGTAGAACCTGCTTATTATTATCTACTCAAAATTTTCTGTTTTTGGTAGTGACAACATTTCTAAAAATGGGCTGGGAGACTGGGATTGGGTTGTTTTTTCGAACCGAACACTCTCGCTCCAAAAGCGGGTGTTTTAAAAAACATATAATCTTTTACTAAAATTTCAAATTATTACATAATGTTTTATTGATGCATGGAGAACATTGCACAATGAAGTTTGAATGATGTTTTGTCGTTTTTATAGGTGATATATGTATTTTAAAAGATGGATACGAAAAAATTAAAAATTCATAACTCTTTTAATTTTTTACCTGCAAACTAAAGATATTGTTTATAAAATACTATTAGCCATAGTACTATGTCTACCAAATAAAAACATTTTTTGTTAACTATTTTATAATTCCGCCTGAAAATGTACTTTTACCAATCGAGTGTTTCGAGTCTAATAAATGTCGTTTTCAGCATGAGTTTATTTATTTATCCAATAAAGTTCTGTAATACAGCAGTTTCCAATCGGGGGGTGATTCCGAATAAGCGATTTGACTAGTCAAGGGGATGATAAATTCTTGAGATTCTTGAGGGGCGATGAGTGTTGAAAAGATACAGTAATAATTAAAAGCATGCGAATATAGAAATTGAAAGCGATTTATTTGTATTAAAAAATACTTTTATTAAAATGATTCATATTTAAAAACAGAAAATTGTGTGAGTGAATACAGCCACAATTTTTTTTATGTATGTTGAAAACTTTTTGCACTAATTAAAAGGCCGAATTGCAATCATGAACCAACTTTTTGCTTGTAAGTTTAAGCTTTATTTGCGGTGTTTTTTCACATTATTCGTATTTTAGCACAAGGAATTTTTGATTATTCTCCTTTAATTTATAATGCATTTTTCTTTTAATTACAGGTAAATTTCTAATCACAGTAGGAAATGCGAAGACGAACCACTCTCGGAAAAAGACTGAAATTTTGCTGGTTTTTAATGGAACTTTAAGGACGTTTTGCAGTCCGTCACCATTTCATTGCTTTCCAGCTCCCAAAATATCATACAAAATCTTAGAGAATACAAAGAACTATTCAATGTTAGACAGCTTATTAAATCCTGGAATTCCTTCTCTGTGTCCTAATTTAACGTTTTCGTATCAAGTAGTATCAGGTAAGATTGTCTACATTTTTTTAATAAATGAAATCAAATTTTGAATGCCTATTTGAGTGTTTCTTTCTTTTTTGTGAATGTTTATGACGTTTATAAATATAAATTTCACTTATTGAATTTTTATTTTTTATGCATTTTTTGTGTGATAAGAATATGTCCAAAGCAATGAGTGTTTTTTTTGCAATTAACTTCTTTGAATATATAAAGCACTTATTTTAGAATTAAAACTGATTTTATGAAGCACCTAAGCTTTTATATAAAGAAATTGTTGTTATTTTTCACCATTATTTAATAGTAAGTTCTAAATAATTACTCTTTAAATAATTAATAGTAAGATTTAAGTAATTAAAACATTGAGAAAAACAACCAAGTAAAAACAAATGCTCTATGCATGGGTAAAAAACCGAATGATAATAGAGATATATTTCAACTCCCATAAAAGAATCTAGAAGTATAAGTGAAAACAAATGTCCAATGAGAGTTAAGTTCTCCTTTTAAGTACGGATGTTTTTTGCGTCTTAGAATTCCTTTTGTTTTATTGGAATTAGATCCTATAAGTTCAACTGTCCTAATACTTATCAGTTTTTATCTATATGATTTAAAATGTTTCTACTCTGTGATTTTTCTCTAATCATCGAAACTACCAGTCATGCTCGTTTAATGGGGCTATTAAAGCTACTACATTCTTATTAAATTACGATTTCGCTTCTATCTAGTATCCTCTGTGAGAGGACTGAAAGAATATCCGAAGTTCAATCTTTAAAATACTTTTTGAAGAACATCTGTTCCGTCATTTAATGGACCCAATGTTTAAAAAATTTTACCTAAAATGAGATTGCTTTTCTAAACATCTTGGCTATTATAATTTTTTTGAGGATTCAATGTTTCCTTAGCTTAAATTACGATATTCCTCTTAAATACTTTTTTCATTTCTTATTATGCTCATTTGGTCGTACGTATTTTTTCTCAATAATTTGAAACAATAAAACTACTGAATTTGTTTTCACAATGTGGATATGTATGCATTAAATTTTATTTTGCCATCATTCTTTTTTTTTTAACTATCCGAAATGTACACGACAAAAAACATGGACATGGATCAGTGAAGAAGCTAAAACACAATTACATTAAAAACACACAGAAATCTAAAATACAAATACTATAAAAAAATACAAAAAAAAATCTAAAAGTTCTAAAATTAAATAATGTTAAAAACATTAAAAACACATTAAAAAGGCAAAAATCATTAAGACATTTGATGAGAAAAGTTCCCTCTTTGTCAACCCTATACAACTTCAGATGCGCTCGAACGTTGCTGACTGAAATTACTTAAGGTACAGGTAGGGAAAACTTTTTCTCTTGCTTCAAACGTTATTTTTTGCTATCATCTAAATTACACAAATATGTGAAAGGGAAAAACAAATCTTCATTTTTTATGAGTTACTGACTGACACTCTTTTGTTCAAAGGTTCAGTATTCTGTGTCTCTTTGAAATTATCTAATTAATGATTGATTTTAAGTAATGGCGTAAAAATTAAACAAAAAACGGTTTAGAATACGGTTAGTTTAGGCCTTTTCTTTGCTTTAAATGGATAATTTCTGAGTTTCGTTAGGCAACATATAGCAAAATCATCCACTCTAGATGTGCCCCCGATTTTGGCACTATTTCAAGATTGGATTAACTTTTCTGATCTTTAGGGTGGTTTGTAAATTGCTTCTCGCTATTAAATGTATACTGCATAGTTTATAGCGAAAAAATATTTTTTAATTCTTTCATACTCCTAATCTTCTGTTGAGTTGGAGGTAAGTTGGTCGCTTTCGCGCTCTCCCCACTTAATTTTTTCCCCCGTGTATATTCATTTAGGATAGTTATACTGATCAAATAAGCTTTGTGTTGAAACATGAAGCAAAAACCAAAGTAAAAAAAGCAGTTCATTATGAAAATACAGCATACAGCTGTTTTAAGGCTACAATGGAGCCCCTTCACTATTGCAGAAAACCTCAATACAAAACAAAAAAGTCGTGAGAATATTGAACGTCAACCACGTAGACATTGGAATATATATGCCAAATAGGTCAGCCAGAAGAAATTTATAACAAGAGACGAGAACAGACCAATTAAAAAACTACAAGTAAGTCACGGACCGATCAACTAAATAGACAAAATTCAAGGTTATTTTATTGCCCGACATAAGCTTTTGTCGGGTGTCTGCATCCATAAGCTCACATTTTTTTGCATTGAAAAAGACGTTCCTTGTAACGCCGAAGCACGTGTATGCAGTATTCCAGCGCATTTGTGCTTTTCAACGTCGTATTATATTATTTCATGCATGAGCCGCTGACCTTTTGTGTATTTAATGAATACATTTCTCTCACGAAAAAGAAGCATCCAGAATGAAGTCAGGTTAATAGCTTAATCTCCATCTTCTGAACTAAATTCAACTAACCATTTTTTCTTTTATAGATTTACAATCCTTCTAACAGTAATTAATTTTCCCTGACATCTGGATGCTACATTTATCCGATTTAATGGCTTTTAGCAGACGACCATCCATTCTCTCCATTATCTTGTGCTTAGAGATTTAACTGGTCCTTGAATGCATAATCTAATGCTAACATGAATAACAGATTACGAAAAAAGCTAAATAAAGTTACCTTTAGTGGGGAATGAGTTTACTCGCCGTTCTTTAGAGCTATTAATTTGACTTCTTTTTAACGAATGGTGAAAAGAACAGCAACTGTTCGAAAAGATTCTAAGTGCATCTATTTAAAGCTTGTTATCTTTAAAATATGAAAATATATCGACGCACGAATTGAGTTCGTTTCATGCAATTTCTGACACTATGTTCATTGGATGAAAGTTATAGTAAAGTTTAAATAGTTTTATACCTATTATAAAATTGGGTGTTTGTATTCAATTAGATGCTATTTGTGTTGCGATATACTAGGTCTAATGTGAAATAAAAAATTAAAAAATCATATGAATCATAGGTAAGAACACTCGATCAAGTAACCTTTAGAAAATAAACCCAAATTGAAATTGATGCTACATTCAGACACACAGATACACACATTAAAATTATAACCTTTTTCTTTGCGTTGGTTGTTAAAAGCACAAAGTTTAATTCTTAAAATGTTTCAAGTTTACTGGTAGGAACAAAATACGTTTACTGCTCATTTGTTCTTTTCAACGCTGCATTATATACTTTTACTTGGCAAAATGTTTGGCCATGTAATGTTAATTTTGTATGAGCCTTGTTTAATTCAACAAAATTCTTCTTGTTTAAAATGAGAAAAAAATATCGTTTAAAAGCCATCACGTAAAAAAAGTTACATTTAATTCATATTTCTCAACATTTTGGCGTTTCCAAATGCGCTTCTTGTAACTCCAAAACATGGTTCTTGTGTGCAATTTTAATTGGTAATATGTGCCTTTTTTTCTCTATAATATCCCTCCAAAGTCCAAAGTGGACAATTATTAAAAATTTATTCATCGTCATTTTATTTCTCTTAAGTTATAGTATGAGAATTATTTCCCCATCCTTACGGTACATTTTTCTTACACAAGGAAATTTAATCAAACTAGCATGCATCCTATCCCAATATCTTTAGAACGTTTGTCAACAAGTCTGACAAAGCAAGACAGCAACTTTAAATGAAGGGCATACAATATTTGTTCAAGCTCGTATTTCAGCTTAAATATCTTGCACGGAGATCGTAAAAGCGATACTTACCTACGGCTATCAGAATCTCGTGTACCGTAAAGGTGTCCTTGTAAAAAATAAAGTAAACTAGGACGGTTTAAGGAGGGGAAGTAATGGTATTTACTATGCCTTTAACATTCTTCCTGCTTTGAAATAGCTAGTTTGAAAAAAAAATCTGAAAAATTTCTTACCGAAAGTAACTGATACATTAGAAAATGGGAAGATCAAATAGAAGATGGTATTATATATATATTTATATATATAAATATGCATATTCTTTGAAAGTATTGGTGGAACAAGCGAAGAGGGAAGAACAGCAGAGAACTTCAGCTGCATAATTTTAAAATGGAGAGTACACTTACATCAAGCGCAATACAGAAAAAATGTATGAAATCGAATTTTCATGAGTAGTATTGTTGTTTGAAACTATGAAAATAAGAAGAAAAATAGAAACCGCAGATGTTGCAGGGTAAACATTTTGCTAAGCATAAATGACAATAAACGTTGGTTATTGCAAACATAAATGACAAAATAGATTGTTTAAAAATGATGCAAAATGTCTATAATGACATGTAGTCCCTGATGATGGCATACTTGTTGATATGGTGATATCTTGAAGGTATCTACCAAAACGGCACCAATTTATGTGAAACGATCCTCAACGGTATCAATTTATGTTATAATTCTCCAATTCATTAGTGGTTAGTACATTGCTGTGTGAAAAGAATTGATTAAAGGTTCACCAGAATCTCACTATTTAAACCAAGTTGAATTATTTCCAATATGTGCTTCATAATGTTTAAATTCCTAAATTAATATATTGCATGCAATAGACAAATAATCACACTTCTGACATTAATTCATATATTTATTTTAACAATTAAGACATACTATGTAAATATTCAAGTTAATTAAAAGAGTTGCAACTAAAATTATGTAAATAATAAATTGGCCAATATAGATTGATAAAATGGGTACCCGTAGATTAGCACTTAAGTACGTATTGCAGATTCCCCAAAAAAGTTCATTTCACGTAGTAGTTTCTAATTAAAAGTTCGTAAAAACAGAGTTAATGTTCCAGCCGAATTTATCACCAGTGAAAGCTCCTCTTAGGCAAAGTGGACACCTCCATTGAAGACTCCATATAAGCGCCTCATCGTATCCACGACTGAACGTACACAGGATCTTTTTGAAGACCTCCTGATTTTACAGCAGGAAAACCGTTCTAGACTATTTATATTCGTTATAAAAATTGCTTACATAATATAGAAGAGTTTCCACTCACATCATTTGTATAAGGTGAAAAATTGCTCTGAGGGCTTCAGCAAAATTTTACTTCTTCATGTAAAGAGTAAAAGAATTCCTCTGAGGGAACTCTAGCAAAAAATCTCTTCATATCCGGTAAAAGAAGAAGGGATTCTGGGGCTGAGCAATCAGGTAAAAAATGAAAAGATTCTAGGGGATGAGGCCACCCCCAGCCCCCAGCAAACGTAAAAACCCACTGGGCTGCTCAAACAGCAAACCCTAGCGCAAAAGGCCAGCGTCCCATAAATCACAAAACATGAACCTAAACTAAACTGTCACTCCCTGATTGGATACAGGAATTTGCCAAACCAGAAAGGAAGAATTCCTCCGGTACTGTTGCAGTTAGCCCTTTCAAGGCTCCGGTAAATAAAGAGTTGTGTTCGAATAGGAAAACCGCTCGCCTCCAGCACCCAACAGTGGTGCCTGTTTAGCGTTAAGGGGATGCTATAAGGTTTTGCCTTGTAGCACTTGTTTTCCTTGGTAGAGATGAAATCATCAACTGATTCTGCTTCACATTCATGAATTGCAGTCTCTGAGTTCCGGACAGAAAAAAAATCCCTAGTCTTTCTAAAACATCAAGTTTGTCACAAAAATGTTCTTTAAGTTTTGTACATTGTTCTGAGTTCGAGTAAGTTATTTTCAAGATCATCTATATAATGTCCAGGCCCGTCATCTAGGGGAGTCAGGGGGTGTCAATTGCCTTTCCAGACTTTGGGAATTCAATGTATTTACATGAAAGTGGGCGTGGTTTTTACTGCTTTTGGTGTCATTTACATTGAGTACACAACGTTTGATCCCCCCCCCCCCCCAGAAAAGTTCGAAAAGCAGCAGTAATCGAAAAAATTCGGGGAACTCACTTCAAAGTCACTTTTGGGGACTCACTAAAAGAAAATGTGGTTCAAAACCAATTTGAATTACATATTCATTATTTTTTATAATGAATCCAAATATTTTTGGGTCTTCACCTACAGCACTTAATGTATGAAATAAAGCAATGGGTGATTTTCACCATATGCTTACATTTGAAAATTTTTAAGTAATTTTTTTAACTTGCTATTTTCTTTTAGAAACAATAACAGATGTTTAGTCACATATTTTAGGTGTGTGAAAAAGTAGTTGGTTGTACACTTTGATGAATAATTAAGCATTCAAATGCTGTTGTAAAACTTTAATTTGCAAGGAAAATTGTCGTCCGTTACCATACAAAATACCAATATGAATTCTCACCTTTGAACTGTCATAGCGCCTAGAACCAATTTAATATGAAACTACTTGCTTCCTTGAAGCTTAAACCGATGTTTGTGATTGTCAAAATATTGATTAAAAACCGTATAGTTACGGTTTTGACATTTGGTAACGGATTTGACCAGTAACGGACTTGACAATTTCAACCAAAATGTCAAATTATGGCTAGGTTGTCGAATTTAAAAATTGAACAACAATATGCATTTTCATAGAGTTGTATAATAAACAATATTTAGGGGTAAAAGTTGAGAAAAAGTGAAAATTAATACTAAAATCTAATCTTTGGTAACGGACTTGACAAAGAATAAAAATACGCACCTGGAAGAAATTTTGTGCGAAACGCCACAGCAATACTTCTCGACTTAGGGAAACAAAATGGTACAAAATAGTTACGTCACTAATTTGTTAAGTTAACTGAATACGTGTTACCATCTTTTGACTTCAATAAATACCCTTTTCAGCCAAAATAATCTTGAGGTAACGGACTTGACAAGAACTTCCGGACAAAACATTTTCATACATTTCTTATTGAAATAAAATTACTACTGTCAATATTTCTTATGATTACCATATACTAATAGTCAATATATAAAAATAATATGTTGCATTTACTTTTTTTGACCATTAAGTATCGGAAAAAAATAGTTGAACTTGCGAAAATTGGAAATTGACAAGCGTTTTTGCCTTGATTCTTATTTTTAAAGACTTATATAAAAATAAATAAATAAGTTTCAATAATTTGTTGAGTGATAGAATTTTTTTGGGGGTATTTTTTGCAGAAAATAATTGTTCGCATTGAATTTAAAATATAAGTTATGCTTCAAAATCGTCTTTTTAACCTCCGGACAGCAAATGTAAGCAAATTTTGAAAATGACCCCAATACCACATATTTAATTGTGGTAGTGTTTGGAAATGAATAAGTCAATGTTTTTCAAATCAGTGCAAGGAAGAGAAAAAATACACTCTGTAATATTACGCTAGTGAATATTTCGGGTAACTTGTCCACATAAGCGTGACTCCCGAAAAAGTATCTGGGGTCACGACATAAGCCACGTTCTTTTACTTAACTTTTTTATTAATAGAGGACGATTCTTATTTTCCGAAAAAGAAAAAAAATAGCGGATTTATTAAGAAATTATATATTTAAAATTGCACTTGTTTGCTTAGAATTTCTCTCTGTTTTGCGCAATTTTAAATAAATTTGTCCATTTTGAGACAATTGCTCCCGTTCCAGCTGCGGGTCTGAAAAACAATCAAAGCCTCTAAAAGTCCTCTCCGTTTCTCAAAGCTTCTAATCCAACTCAAGAAATGTTTTCAATCCTATTCGCTTCCTGAGACAAGCTCCGGAATTATATTGGAAACCATCCAAAAAGAAGGAAGATTTCGCGATTTTATTGAATGTCTATTGGGGAATGTTACCTTTAGATCAATATTTTATACTGCAGTGCTTTTATCTGTGGAAGGTAAGAAGACAATATCTTCACTCCTTCTAGAAACGATTTTTAGAAGACACAGAAAGCTAGTTTATATTGACCTTAGTAAAAGTAACGCTTTCCCGTTTGTTTAATGTCGCAAGATTTATGACTGTGGCGATTGCTGTAGAACTTGTTTGGTGGATTCGAAGCAACTACATTTTGCGCTAAGATAGAGTAAACTTTAGGCTAAAAAAATCATCGCATTCAGATTTAGGAATGAAATGTGGGTTCAAAATCTAATTGTCTGTTGTAGAAAAATAGAGTTATTTTTTCAAAAAAAAAAAAAAAAAGCATGAAGTCCAGTCAGAAAAATAGTGATTGCATTTTAATTCTCAATTCATGCATTTTATGCATTCTGATAAGTAGGATCCTAAATATTCTTCTAGAGACGAATATAGGTAGGAGCAAGTGAACGTGGGTAGGGGCTAAATTCGAAATTTCCGTTTCTTCAAACTGATGTTTAATCTAAATACTTCTTCAGAACATCGACCACGGCCTATAAGCCCGGAAATACCTCTTCATACATGATGTTTAATCTGATTGATGAAACAATTGATAAAACAATTCCTATTGTTATAAATCATTGTAACTTTTTAAAACTATTTGAAATAAATCATTTCCAAATTTTGGCTCGAAGTAATGATATATTTTCGAAGCTCCCTGTCTGAGAAAAATATTTGTACTAGATAACTAAAAAAAAACCAGCCAAGTCTTAAAACCAGCCAAGGAAAAAAATGCCTTTAGAATTTTTTTTTTAATAATTGTTATCTTTTTTTATAACATTAGACGACAAAAATCTAAGTGTATCTAAGTGCCACACTTTATAATGGAACTACATTAGGTTTGGAGATGCTCATAATTTTTGTACCGGCAAAAATCTTAAAATATGTTGTGTACTGCTGACCTGCAAAAATTAGCAATACTTATAGGCTGGTAATAAATGGTAGCCGTTTTACGTTTTCCAACAAAATAAGTTTCAAAAAACAACCTGTGTCTCTTAATACTGCACATTGTAGTTTTGGTGTCATTGAGGCATAACATTTTTCTATACAGAAAAAAGATAGTTGGAAACAATTTTATATGAGCAAGTAATTCATTTGGAAATTTCGTCTGACACGACATTACTCTTTCAAATTATAGATTACTTCATGAATAGGTTTTGACAATAATATATTTCAAGATGAAACTCCTTCCGCTACTTGATTGAATTTGTAAACTTCAATCAATTTTTTTCTACTGACTTTGGTTAATTTGTTTCGTTCACTCAACGTGAATTACTTGAAGCTAATTGCTTTAGAAGTTCTTGATCAAAAACTGGTTGCCTAATTTATTAATTTCTTTATAATTGGTAGACATGTTTGATTAAAAAAACTTAAGGACTTTTCTCTTTTGCGCAACTTTCACACTGTTAAGAGTAACTGTGATATTTTCCCTCATAGTGCTACTATGGTTGAATTAAAGGGCGAATCGTGTAATTAGGCGAATCGTGTAATTAGATAGCTAGAAGTTTATTTTTTACTTAATTTAAGTAGATTTTAGATAAGATTTTAATTTTATTAAGTAGATAGCTAGAAGTTTATTTTTTTACTTAATTTAAGTAGATTTTCTTGTTGAGCAATATCGTCTAAGAACACTAAATTTTATCTCAACTACTGAAGTAACAAACGTAGAAACTGGCTTTTTCACTGTAGTATATGATATATATGTATGCCCCAGATAATATACACATGGCAGAATTCACTTAGTTTTTTAAATCTTCCATTTTACACTATGTTCAATTTAAAAATAAAATCACAAATACGAGGTAAGAACATATTTCAGAAATTTCTAAGCTGTAATTAGGGAAATGCGTAGTTCAGATTTTTCTCCATTGAGAGCATCTTATAGATATTCATGCGATTAATAAATTTTGCCAATTTCGTTTCTGTATTAACGATTTTTTATAACACTTCAAGATGCATAAAGCGCACTCCCATGTGTTCAGCTAGTTTTCTGCAAAAATGTCAAGGAAATAAATCAAACCTTCTTGTTCTTACGGGATATTATGGCATATTGATGTGAAGACATACATACATACACACAGGTACACATTCTTTCTCTTTTGTAACTAGCAAATAGTTAAAATTGTCGATTCATTTGTGAATAACAACAAAAATATATTAACACTAGAAAAACTACATTGAAGCACGTTTTTAATTAGGGAAAAACCTTTTTAACCAAGCGTAAAGCATAATAATGGTGGCTCATTTTTATCTCTGAAAGGTATAATTTCTCGTAGAAAAATTCTTTGTGAATATATTCACGTTCCCAGCCGAAGCGTTGAATTTTTATTTCGTCTTTTTCAAGCTCATGTGTGTTTAATTATGCAGCTCTATTAAAACAATGTAAGTTTCGTATTATCATAAAAATGAAACAATGTGAAAAATGTCTATATTGCTTTAAATGTTACAAAAAAAATTCGTCAAATTATCAGATACAGCTAAAAGTGTAAGCGGTGTCTTTATAATGCGATACTCTGGTAACCCATATATGATATAGATATGAGTCAAATAGAGCAGAGTATTATAACCAAACATTAGCAGGGGCATTCAATGTGTTTGCATGAAAAATGTATGACGAGTTATAAGAATTGAGGAATTTTTTTAAACGATGGTGTTAAAATTCTTGACTAGTTTTAAAACTACTTAAAAAGTAATAGGAAGGGATAAAAAAACTAGAATCGTAATTGTGACTTTTTTCCTAACTGTAGTAGTATTGGCAATATTTTAAAATGCGTAAAATATACGCACTGAAGAAGCAATTTTTATTTTTATGGAAAAAATATAGATGGAAATATTTTTTATAGTTTAAAGTTTTCCTAGTAAGACTTGACATTTTACCAGTGTACAGTATGCGAACTGCCGACAAATATTGTTTTATAAAAAAAGAGAAAAGAAAAGAGCAAATTTGAAGTTTTTTTTTTATTAAACGATAAAAGTATTAGTTAATATGTTATTAGTTAAAATTATACGTGTTTTTTCCCGAAAATTTGAGATGTACCAGTTTTAAATGCTGCTTCAATATATTTTTAAAATATGCAAATATTTAATACGTGTTTTTAATGTTCAGCAGATTGTTTGAATTGAAACAAACTTTTCAACAAATTACTGTAAATGTCAAACGTTAGCTCAACAATGACGTGTTAAAATTTAGTGCAAAAACAGTCATGTTTTCTCGTGTACAGCTTTCAGAATAATCTTAGATTTATGCCCCAAGTCATGATATATGATCTTATCATTGTTTGTATTACTTCGTTGTTAAATGAGGAGAAAGCAAATCATATTAGATATCACAAATCTGTGTGATCAATAACTCATTTCTGACAGAATATAATGATTAGGTTTTTCGGAAATTGTGGTTTCTAAGAATACTGAGTTTGTTTATCTTTGGGATTTTCCATATTTGTTGGAAAATTTTTCTGTTATTGTGACTTGTCTATGCTTAAAGAATTATTTTCAATTCAAAACTGTACTAGCAAAAGGTCAAATAGTTATTAAGTTTAACTAATGGAAGGTTTATCATTTTGTTTTTATTAATGCTCTTTGCTCGCACGCATTACTTGCAATGCTTGATTGACGATTTTTAATTAGATATTCAATTACACAACTCAGATTTCCGTTTAAAAAGAAAAAAAATCAATGCTTCCATGCAATTCACTTTTTTATTTATCTGCAACTCTGTTAAGTAAAAATAATGTTTTCAATTTCGTTTGATCAATGAATACGACTAAAGATTGAACAAATATTCAAAAAATAAATAAATAAATAAATAAAAATTAAATAAACAAATGGATAATTTAAGTAATTTATTGCTCTTGTTATTTGCTCATGTACATTCACACAAATAATCAGAAAACTGGAGAATGATTTTATTTGTTTTGTTTCGTTTCTTCTTTAAAAGGATTTATGATCAAAGAATATGCTTTGCCATATATACTTTTTATTAAAATATTATTGCTAATGAATTGCTTCTAATCACTTATTTCATTCTTTTAGTTAATGAAAAACTTCTGAACTTTATTTTACTCCCGAATTTATTTTTATGACAATTAATTTATTAGTGTCGGTATATTAATAACAAAAAAAAATATTTGATGTTTAAATTCATGAAGTTTCAAGTTAAGTCTTTAGATAGCGGAAATTTTGCTTTTAGGACTCTTTTAGGTAACGGATTCTGGCTGTGGTTAGTGTTTCCAATCAGAACTAGATTAAAAAACATTTTTTTTTAAAAGTTTTGTTGTCCTTTATCAATTTCTCTAGCTGAGATAAAAGCATTGTTGGGGATAGTGATTTGTTTCACTGCACTCCATACCATTTAAATGCAAAGTCAAATAGTAAACACTAGGGGTCCGACATCCAAAGCAAAACATCGATGTTTCAAGACATCGATTTTATTAATACATCGATCAAAAAACATCGATGTTTCAAAACATCGATCTTTTTTCATTTGTTTTCTTACACATTTGAATATACAGCTATTCAGTTACTTCCCATTACAAGCGCCTCTTTATATCACCCAATTAGATGTATATTTTGTCTCCTGAAAAAACATCAACCGTACGATATCGATGTCGATTAAGAAAACTTTTTTCAGTGAGATATATACTGCGACTGTTCATTAACTGTGTAACATTTTTTTGTCGAATACTTCTATAAAACGTTTTTTTTGCTAAAATGTGAAACATCATCGAAAAAAATATCAAATGCGAAACAACGATGTTTAAGAATCGTTGACAGTAAATCATCGTTAGTTATGAAAAAGAGACTTTTTTTCAATTTGGTAGACATGCAACTAGTGGTTGAAGAAAGATGAATCTTTTTTATCGCATAATTTTTATTGTTTTTTGCTGAAATCGAAAGGTTAATCGAAAGAAGTAAAAAAAAAAAACATTGAACGCGAAACAACGATCATTGAAAGACATATAAAAAAAAAATTAAAAATAAAAAACAGGCGAAAGCAAATTAGAGATGTTTCAGAAACATCGAGAGCAAAACATTGATAATAATCATAGCTTTTTTTTTACAATGAGGTTAATATTGCAATGAAAACTTTTTAATAAGTATGCTTATCGTATATTTTTCTTTGGCTTTCTTTGCTGGCATATAAAACATGGACATCGAAAACAACATCGAAGCCAAATGGTAAAAACATCAATGTTTCCAAAACATCGACATCGATGTCGCAGCCCTAGTAAGCGTATGTTCTTCTTTTTTTATCGTTCTGTTTCAATTTCTGCTCAATCTGGATTCTTCCCTAACATTGTAGGGAGTGGATGGGTGGGTGGTGGGCGGTGAAGTACTGTCTGACCATGGTTTATATGGAACTGGCAACCATCCAGTTAAGACGAGTCTATTTGACTGAGGGGAAAAGTAAAAACATGATTGAGTGTGCTTATTATTTCAATGTTTCATCTTTAGTTAGAGTCTATCACACATCGGCAACAACTGGCAAACCTGAAAACTAATAGATGCTTCCATTTCCGCCTGTTGACCGGATGTTAGCCTTTCCATTTAATCCGTGGTCAGACTATACGATGACACACATTGTACTAGTTATGGAATTTTAGTAGCGAAATATTCTGCGAAAGAGGTTTGTAAATTGTGTGCTAATGATATCATGAAAATGAGCCTCGAACCCTTTACGAAACGGCACTTCGAGGCGTTTATTTTTGATCGCTTTAGTACTGTAAGGGCCCTGCTCCACATTGACGTAAAGCAGAAAAATAAAGCAGAAACGTAAAATGGATTAAATAGTGTTCCTATGGAAAGTACTCGGGTTTACGGTTTCTGCCTTCGGTTTCGGTCGCGTTTTCTGCTGATGTGGAGCAGGGCCCTAAGTGTTGTAAATTAGATTAGTACAAGTTTTATGACATCTATGTGTTTACTTTATTTCATATACAGTATCATAACTTTAACTGATATACTGTCTGATTTTCTAAGGTAAAACCTTCCGCTTATTTACGCATGCGCCAAGTCGTCTTCTCTCATCTTACCAAAATAGGGGTGATAGGTATGATAACAATAATGGGAAGAATAATAAGACGCATTTTCATCCGTATCAAACAATGTAGAACGATGTTAATTACAAATACATAGCTTAGTTGAATACGTCAAAAGGATAGCAAATTCAAGTTTTAAATTGAAAACTTCGGAAAGTTCCCAGTCACAACCCATCACCCCCTTTTTAAGTGGAATGGCTGGCTAGTGCTAGGCGCGGCTTTCATGAACGGACAGTACCTTGATAAGCAACTCACAGTGGATTATTTCTTTCTCCAGCATGCACTAACAATGTTCGTTATCTTTTCAACAAACTTTATGTATGTAAGACACCAACTTAGTTCTGATTTAAAGGAGATAAATTACTGCTCAGAACTTTACGTAAGTTATTAATTACGATTATTACCATTTGATTATTTAATTTCTGCATAGGTAAAGCGAAAGAAATTGCTTCACTGCAAAAATTAAATGCTGCTTTTACAGTATAACATAGCTAATTTTATAGTAATAAACTGCAAAATTGCTAATTTTAAAGTAATAAACTGCAAAATTGCTAATTTTAAAGTAATAAACTGCAAAATTGCTAATTTTATAGTTTATTACTGTTCATTTTACAGTTTTAAACGTGAAGCTCTACTTCCAGTATTTTACTGTAAAAACAACAGTTTATTTTTTTGCAATTTTGTTTTTAGGAAATAAATAAACTATAACCTTTTCTTACAAATACCATACGAGTATAATGAAAAAAGGATAAAAATTTCGAAGTTACTTATCTGAATGTATGTGTTTTTTTTAAACTATGAAACTATTTTGCTGTTTTTTTTAAGTTAAGAAACAGCTATAACCATATATTTTTTTTTTAATTTTGAAAAGCATCAAAAGAGGAAACACGATAGAGCAGACGAAAACCAGACGTACTGCAATAATTTATTGAATATGAATGCATAAATGAAAAGAAAATATAATTATTCTTTTCACGAGAACGTTCTCCCAGTGGAATAATTATTCACATTATACAGGTCATTAATTTCAATGCAACTCGTTTGCGAGTACTGTGTTATGTACTTTTATTGCCCGTCTTTCAAGAAGAGGAAAAAAATGTTTTTATTGCACAATTTTATCCACGCACTGTTTAGTAAATATTTTGCTTTTTCACTTCTTGAGCTAATAGCGTTGGAATATCGTTAACTAACGGAAGTAATCGAATGTTGTATTATTAACAGTTATTTATGCAATTCATTTTTGAATTTTGTACAGCGACAATATTAACGGGAATAAGTTGTTGATAAGGTTAACTAAATTTTAGTGCATATTACTTTTCTTAGTTTATATTCAATCTCAACCTATTGAAAATATTTTAACGCTATCTTTCTTTACACTGCTTCTTATTTTTAATTTTTTTTCTCTTTATTTATCCATTTTTTATTCATGTGCTCTAAATGTTCATTTATATTTCAACCATTATTAAATTTTCTTCCCACTGATTTGCCTTTCCGTTAATATACTTTTTGCGGACAGTGAAAGCTTTAAAGACATTTTTTTCCGATTTGAGATTTTGTGTTTGCATAGATCTTTACTTCAAATTATTATCTAATTAAAACTAGCTAGTATGTTGTGGCCATCACGAAACTTTTTCTATATGAGTTCTTGGAAACAAAGTATACAGTTCATGTAATCGCTGCTGCAAAATTCTGACATTTCTGAAACCCGGAAGATGCCGATGATTGGAAATAGGTGATTTTAACCCATTAATGCCTGACTTTTTTTTTCCCAAAGATATTTTATATACTGGTTACAAACAGTGTTTAATGGACAGGAAAAATAATAAAAAAAAATTTTGTAAAAAATAATTTTTTTTATTAAGGAAAGAAAAATCGTTCCTTAAAAGTTACGATAGACCCCAGAGGGTACATACTTTTTTTACTACTTTTATTAAAACTGCTACAGAACACACTTTACAATAGTTATGTGTTGCAATCTATTAATAACGAATTGAAACAATACCAAGGTACTAATTGAACCCTATTATTTGGTTGAAATGTTCATTTTGGGGAAATTCACACCCTTTTTTGGACAGTCCCTAAAAGGGACCCATTAATGGGTTAGTTTATTGGTGATAATTTTTTCGCAAACGCCTGCGCAAACGTTTTTGCATACGTAATCAAAGCCCAGAGAAATATCTACTTAAATAGGGTTACCATAAAACAAGAGATCAATAGCGATCCCACAGGATGTAGACACAGGGATGTATTTAAGACGTCTATCGATATTATGTGCCACGTATTTGATAAAATAGGAAGGAGATCCGACTTAGGGGGTGAGGTCCAACTTTAGTTCAAGCTTACTCCATTAATATGCAATATAGTCACAATTATTATTTATATTTGCTTTTAATAATTGCAGAAATGAATTGCATTAATGATTTCATATTAATTTATTTAACAACTTGTTCTTCCTTTCGGGTTTTTAAAACCTTTTAACGGTCAAAACGAAAAAATAAATAAATAAATAAAATAAAACACTCACGGGTCAGAGAAAGTTAATCACAAATTTTTACTATGAAGAAGTTGCTCATATTCACAAGTACTAAATTGAAAGTTCAATTGTTAGTGATGACATGGAGATTTTAAACTTTATTCACTAGGGTGGAGCGAAAAAAACAAAGTTTTTATTTTCGAATCGTAATAGTGCGGAAAAGTTGCGATTGGTGAAGAGTTACAAAACAAAACAAAAATTTTTGAAATCGGATAATATCTTCCGTTCCCGGAACGAGCCTGAAATTTTGAAAAAATGAAAATTTCCATGTGTTTTTAGCGATTTTTTAAAATTTTTGTTTTAATGTTTTATTTTAATGCTCTTGGACAGAAAAGTTACGTTTGGTGAAGCCTTCTGAAATTTTGAAAAATTTATTGAAATCGAATAATACCTTCTAATCCAGGAACAAGCCAGAAAAACCAAAAAATTATAAAACTTCAGCTTTTTTTGGGTTGATGAAAAAAAATTAGAAAAAAAAAATGCTTTCATTTTTTTTTCTTTTTTACCCGGTATCATAGCGTAAAGCCTTTTAAAAAGCACTATATTACTCTTAAACATTAATTTTTTTCTTGATTTTTCAGGTATCTTCTAAACATGCAAAACTACCATTTTTTACAACAATGAAACATTTTCAAATAATCGAAAGTTATAAAATATTTTCCAAAATTTCTGCAATCCAGTACAAAAATCCACTAAATAAAACACCCACTCCTAAAATAAACGCTAATTTTAATCACTAAACTATAAACAATTTTAATACCTAACTAATTATATACAGTTTCTTAATCCCCTTTTGTAGTCTGTGCCTTCTATAATTATGTTACCTAACTTAACTGACTACCCACAGAATCCTTTAACATTAATTTAATTAGAAACTAATTTTAAAATTAAAACTTCTTTAAAATTAAACCTAGTTAGGTTAGGTAGTGTATAGAATGAGACTGCAAAATGCAATTAAAAATTCAGAAACTAACATACAGGGTGTCCACTCCAATCGTGGACCAATAGCTAATTTCTAAACCGTTAGAGATAAGCATATAGTTTATTTAGGAAAAAATCTCCAAATTACGAAAGGAATTTTGGGTCTATTCAATGTTTTTCAAAAAATCAAATTTTGAAAGAGTTACGAAATTTAAATTTTTATACAGCCCCCCAGTCCTATCAATCATATTTAGTAAAACATTCTTGACACTGTAACGTTTAAAACTAAAAAAAAATCACTCTTCTACCACAAAAATTGACCGAGTTATGACGTTTTGAAAAATCAAGATTTTGCAGGATTTCGCATACGTCCTCGAGATATCGCTCGATGACGTCATGAAATCATGCAAAATCTTGATTTTTCAAAACGTCATAACTCGGTCAATTTTTGTGGTAGAAGAGTGATTTTTTTTTAGTTTTAAACGTTACAGTGTCAAGAATGTTTTACTAAATATGATTGATAGGACTGGGGGGCTGTATAAAAATTTAAATTTCGTAACTCTTTCAAAATTTGATTTTTTGAAAAACATTGAATAGACCCAAAATTCCTTTCGTAATTTGGAGATTTTTTCCTAAATAAACTATATGCTTATCTCTAACGGTTTAGAAATTAGCTATTGGTCCACGATTGGAGTGGACACCCTGTATAATGAGGTAGGTATTAGAATAGTTTATCGTTTGGGGATAAAAAAATATTGTTCATCTTAATGAGTGAGTGTTTTGTTCAATGGATTTTTGTACTGAAAAAGTTAAACAAATTTAATAATTAGGTATGGGTAAAAATTTTTATGTAAATGTTATCTATTATTTTTTGCTTTTTAGTTGCTTTTAGTTTGCTTTAAGGTTATCTTGGTGCCTACAGTAACACAGTCCCAGGCAAAGTGGGGCAAGGTGTAACAAAAATTAAGGATTGGAAAGCATTTGACAAGGAGAGGGCACTACTGCCCCACACACCCCTATTAGCCTTATGCAAAGAACGTTAGAACATGTTATCATGACAATTGAACATTTGAAACACGATTGCAGAGAAACTTGTGCTTAAAAGGTTACTATAAGCATCTCGGTGATGATTTTGGAACATATTTCATATGAAAGCCATAAATATAAGGAATGTATTAGTATAGAAGACAAAACAAATTTTAGCTTTTGTTGATTTCTAATTTTTCATACACAAAATTGTTTTAAAATAAATAATTAAATTTACGTTTAAAAAACTAAAAAATACGCTTTTAGAGTTAATCAAACTATAAAGCTTTAAACCATTTCAAATTATAAGTTTACATGCACCTTATAATACATCAACATATAATATAGTTTAGCCTTTAGTACTAATAATAGCATTCAATAACATTAGCATGTAATAATATAGTTTAGCCTTTAGCATTAACAATAGTATTAAATATATCACTTTTATATTTTTAAAGAACGTGAATTTTATCTTTTATTCAGAGTTACATACATACTGACAAACCCACATGTGAAACTAGTAAAAGCGTATTAAAAACAAAACCGCCATTAAAAAACAACTGGGAGCTAAACAGAAAAAAATAATACATAATATTTACATACAACTTCATAGCCATACCTAATTATTAAATTTGCTCAACTTTTTCAGTACAAAAATCCATTGAACAAAACATTCAGTCATAAGATGAACAATATTTTTTTATCCCTAAACGATAAACTATTTTAATACCTACCTCATTATATGTTAGTTTCTGAATTTTTAATTGCATTTTGCAGTCTCATTCTATACACTACCTAACCTAACTAGGTTTAATTTTAAAGAAGTTTTAATTTTAAAATAAGTTTCTAATTAAATTAATGTTAAAGGATTCTGTGGGTAGTCAGTTAAGTTAGGTAACATAATTATAGAAGGCACAGACTACAAAAGGGGATTAAGAAACTGTATACAATTAGTTAGGTATTAAAATTGTTTATAGTTTAGTGATTAAAATTAGCGTTTATTTTAGAAGTGGGTGTTTTATTTAGTGGATTTTTGTACTGGATTGTAGAAATTTTGGAAAATATTTTATAACTTTCGATTATTTGAAAATGTTTCATTGTTGTAAAAAATGGTAGTTTTGCATGTTTAGAAGATACCTGAAAAATCAAGAAAAATTTTAATGTTTAAGAGTAATATAGTGCTTTTTAAAAGACTTTACGCAATGATACCGGGTAAAAAAGAAAAAAAAATGAAAATATTTTTTTTCTAATTTTTTTTTTCATCAACCCAAAAAAAGCTGAAGTTTTACAATTTTTTGGTTTTTCTGGCTTGTTCCTGGATTAGAAGGTATTATTCGATTTCAATATATTTTTCAAAATTTCAGAAGGCTTCACCAAACGTAACTTTTCTGTCCAAGAGCATTAAAATAAAACATTAAAACAAAAATTTTAAAAAATCGTTAAAAACACATGGAAATTTTCATTTTTTCAAAATTTCAGGCTCGTTGCGGGAACGGAAGATATTATCCGATTTCAAAAATTTTTGTTTTGTTTTGTAACTCTTCACCAATCGCAACTTTTCCGCACTATTACGATTCGAAAATAAAAACTATGTTTTTTTCGCTCCACCCTATTATTCACTCTTCTCTATTAAGCAACAGATGAACATATGTGGTTACAATGTCTTACATAACCTACTGTCAATTTTTTGTTTCATTTGTTTTCTTTATTTTTTGCAGGAAATGAATCTGTCCATGTGGATCAATTAACTGGTGATTTAAGAATCAATACCTTACTTGATGCTGAGAAAATAAAATCAGTTGTCTTCAAATTAAAATGCTCCGTAGAAGGCCAAGTAGCCTCGATGACGGGTAACATTGCTGTTATTGATGTTAACGACAACGCTCCCACTACGCAGTCTGAGAAGAGTAGTGCTGTCATAAGAAAATATTTAAAACCGGTAAATAATTTTCTTCATATATTCACGTGAACTTGACACGTCACTTTGACAGGAGTTTTAAGACTTTGGTTTTGGACAGACGGAAATTGTGAAAACGTATACAGGGTGTTCCAAGTTAACCTTCATGACCTGTATTTCCACAACCGTTCGTCCTAGATGTATACTTCCATTTGCAAAATTGCTCGAAATGAGGAGGAGAGTTAAGATATGGAAAGTTTGAAGCAAAAAAAAATTGGTTAAGAAATAAAAAAAATTAACTTTTTATAGAGGCTCCGGGCCCCCAAACTTATATTTAGGGAAAGAGTCTCCATTGAAAAATAATACTAACACTAAAAAATGACATTTGTGCGATCAAAATCCATTGAGAAATGAAACATGAAACTTTATGACTTATACCACTTTACACTAGCGTTATTTTAAGTGATTTTGGGGGCTATATACACGCGAAATTCGCAACATTCAGAGTTCTTTAATAACAAAATATTCTTTATTTTCCTAAAATATATTTAACTGTGAAAGTTATTTAACATGGGAATTAAAATACGAAAAAAATTGAATAAGAAAGAATGAAAAATGTCTTGGTGAATTCGCGATTATGTAAATTTACCGACTGTATAGTGATTACTCGAAATAACGAAATCCCTTCACTGCAGAATAAAATCGGCTTAACTAGATGTATTTCGTTAAGGCTTGAAGTTACGATGTACACTACGGAACAGTATGTAGAAATGGTGTTACTTTACGAACAATGTAATCGCAATGTATATTATTTCTTAGATTCTACATATTTCGTGTGTTTAATATCTTTGTATAAAATTGTATAATAATTTACCTTGTCTTGTTATGTTTTGTAGTCTTGTAGCATCTGTATTTATTTTTGAATACAATGAGAGGCGAATGTTTTCTGACATGGACGAAACAAATTTCATTATCGTACCTAACCTAAAAGCTCGTTATTCCTCTGGCAGGGCGAAATTTTTCATTTGTCAATTTGTTTACGGGCCCTGCGCATTTAAAACTCGAATATCTCCGCGAATTTTGATCGCACATATGTCATTTTTTTGTGTTAATATTATTTTTCAATGGAAATTCTTTTCCGAAAGATAAGTTTGGGGACCCGGAATCCCTATAAAAAGTTAGATTTCGTATTTTTTGACTGAATTTTTTTTTTCGCTTCAAACTTTTAATATTTTAACCCTCTACCTCATTTCGAGCAAATTTGCAATAGGAAGTATGCATCTAGGACGAACGGTTGAGGAATTAGGGGTCATGAAGGTTGACTTGGAACACCCTGTATAACCACTCATCTTTTGAAAAAATGCCATTTTTACTACGTTTTTATTGATTTCGAATGTGGGTTTGTTTGTTTGTATGTATCTATGTAACTCTGAATAAAAGATGAGAGTCACGTTCTTTACAAATATAAATGTAATATATTTAATACTATTATTAATAATAAAGGCTAAACAATATTACATGTTGATGTATTATAAGTGTATGTAAAATTTGCGAATATTCAATAATTTTGAAAATCAGATTGAAATCAGCTAGATTATCATTAATGTAGGTTAACCTTTAGTATTAATGTGATAGTATTTATATTACTGTTGTATTTGAAAAAAAAATTCTCTAAAAGCGTGTTTTTAGTTTTTTTAAAAACTATAATTAAATTATTAGTCCTTAACATATTTGCGAAGTTTCGCAAAGCAACAATCAATTTCATTATTAGATATAATATATACGAGCGTTGTGCAGTCTGTTTTCAAAAACAAACCCGAAAGTTGCTTAATTTATATTTCTATCACTAAACCGTTGAAAAATGAGTTAAAAAGTAGTGAGCCGTCACAAATATTCAAGAAATTTCAAAAGTACACATGGAAAAATTTATAAACACAATTTGTAAAGTGTCAATGAAATGTGCGAAATTTCTCGAAAAGTTGTATTCATCACTTTTAGAAAAAAAAAAAAAAACTTTGAAGTTACTGCCGGTATCTATATATATAAAACGCTTAGTAAAAATAAAATATACTAAGCAAAGAGAAAGAAAATGTTCAAGGATTCTCTACCGAATAACATAAAGTTCTAGGTAAAAATTTTTTTCAAGAATCTCATGCATAATGTACTCTTTAATCTGGTCAAAGGGTGAAATTTGCTTTTTGAATGGTCAATCCTTTGAGACTGCAGTTGTCAGCAAAAGTTTCCGATGCATCGAATTCAAACATTTTCAAAAGAAGTGCTTTATCCATATGAAATCTCTGTATTTTTCTAGCCGATAGTTTCCGAAGTTTGTCTTGAACTTTAGTTTGTACAGGCTATGTACTGAGAAATAGTTTTTTATTTTGTGATCAGGTGTTTTCTTTTTTTTTTTAATTGTATGTATTCGTGTCATCATTCCCCGTTAATTAAGAAAGTTTATCTGATGCACGTAAAACGATTACTTATTCTTATAAAACCAGAATTTTACTGAAATACAGCTGAAACTTTGTTTATGCTTAGGAGAAGCTTTTGTTAAAGATAATTGTTAAAGATGAATTTCAAGAACTGAAATTTCAAGACTCTACTTTATTAAAAGCCCAGCTTTATTTTGAAGACAAAATCTTTTCAAAATGAAGATATAAAATAACGCAATATAAACTTGACAATTTTAATATACGCTAAAACTTACTGAAGTATAATTTCAAAATTTAGTGACAAGTTAAGGAATTTCTTCAAAAAAAGGTAAGGTTAATTTGACCTGAAAGTGAACTAATTCTATGAAATAATTGCATTCAATCATGAGCCTTTTCGGCTGAGCTAAATTCAATTCCGATACAGGATTATTTTTATGTTATTACAAAATGCTTGCAGCATGTTATAAATGTAACAATAAACTTTTCTTCGGATTTTTTTAACGTATAGAAAAAGCAAGATAGTTCTGTAGAAAAATAATGAAAATGTACGGAAACTGTAGCACTTACTATAGGCTGAGTTTTCGGGATTCTGCTGTACTGCAAAACCGATGTCGGTATACGAGAACCTAAGATGGTTTATTTCTGGACGTACGTTTTCGGTGTTTTTTAGAAAAAAATTAAAATTATTAAACATCGTAATAACGGCAAGGAATTACAATGGATTTCTGTGCACAGTAGCAAAATTATTCACAATATTTTTATAAATAATTATGCCAAATACTTTTGGATGATTAATGAAAATTTGAAGGAAAGTTTAAGAAAAAATTAATTTATGTTTCAGACACATGTAATTATTTACAGTTTGTATCATACTTCGAAATGCTTAACAATGAAGAGTTTGATGCTCTTAACGTTCTTTGTGTTAAAATATATACTTTCAAAGCATTTAATTTGAAGGAAGAACTTCAATTACTACGTTTTGGCATAGCAGGTGTTGAGAATTAAGAATAAGAAAATGAACAATAATATTGAAGCACTAATTTGTTTCCCCTCCTAATATTGCCATTAAAATGTGCATATATATATTAGGCACTTTAAAATCCTTTTAGGGTTTGTTGTAACTAGTGCGGTGTTCATAAATGAATAAATACATTTGTGCTTAAATGTTAAAAATACACAATTTTGCAAAAAAAAAAAAAAAAATGACGGTTGTTTCGGAACTCTTTTTTCAATGCAAAAAGTTGTGATATTATCAATCGACAGATCCATCAAAAGTAAAAAGTTTATTGCAGTCCCAAAACAAGGGTCAATTTTTCGACAATAATGTGCATTTTTACTTTTGATGGTTATACTTTCACTTGGTATTTCCAAATTAATTTTTCATTACATTTTTTTCTGATATAGCTTTGCAATTGAATTAACTCAAAAGCTTACAATTAGATGATCATCCGTGTTTATTCTTGTTGCCAAGTCAACAAGAGTAAAAAACTAAACGGGAATAAATTAACTCCCGTTGCTGTTTTATTGATTTTACAATCACGAGAGCATATCATTAATTGCCATCACGTATTGAGCAGTGAACAAGGGTGAAAGATACTTGAGTGACCTTTGGATTTTTTTTACGCCGATCGTGAAAAGGAAATTTTAAACCAGTAATCAATTACTATAGATTACTCTCAATCTTTGTCATTTTATTGGGCATAAATCAGTCTGCATGTATAAGATATGAATTTAGCAGAATGTAAAGATAAAATGTTTTCAATATTATGTTATTATACATTTATTGTGGTAATAGCTTATTACCCGGCGTTGCCCGATATTGCATTATGTTTAACTTATTTCATGATAAAATGAAAAAAGTGAGCCTTAAATTGATAATTCATTGCCAATCGTAATCTTTGTTGGAAAATACTCATATTTAAATGTGTTAAATTTGAATTTTAAGCTTTTTGGATTTTTTTAAAATTTCAACACTTCACCTATGTGAATTCTTGTGCATCAAGGAACCTCTGTGCGAAATTTGATGAAAATCCAACGCGATATCTATATATATATATATATATATATTATACATGTATGTATGTATATATAGATAAATCAGTCTGCATGTAAGAGATATGAATTTAGTAGAATGTGCAAATAAAATACTTTCAATATTACGTTATTATATATTTATTGTGTTATTATACTTTTATGTGTGAATTATTGATGCAAGTTTCGCAATTTCCTTGCTATCATATTTCGCATTTTTTTTTATTCTTCTGGCTTATACTCCTCGGAAATAAACCGCATTACTCGTTTTATTCTGAACTAGTGGTACCCGCACGGCTTTGCCCGTCGTATAAAATCAAAAGTTCATTTGTAAAATAATTGACATCAGAAAAAATACTCTATTTTATATATAATTCAACTATTCCTTCAAAGTATGATATAAAAATCTGGTGTGAACCCCACACTACTTCTTTTTACGTGTAAATTTCTTAGTAGATGCTAAAATAGTGCTTGGAGTGCGCAAGATAACAATTCAAACATTTACATCACTAGTTTGATATGAAACAATGCAAAAAAATGTTTAACAATGATTAAGCTCCTAAATATCGCCAATTTTAACATCATTCAGTGTATTTTTTGCAAAATATCGTCAATAGCGCCAAATTGAACCCAAATCAAAAAAAAAAATAATTTTTTTCGCCATATTTGTCGTCAACTTGGCGACATGTCGACAAATTGGCGTCAAATACTTGGCAGCCAAAAGCTTGGCGATATCGCCAAGTGGTCACGCCAATTCATATGACTTTTGTCTGCATTGAAATTAACACTGACTGTTGCATTCGAATGCTTTACCCCATAAAAAGGGTAAAACTTCGAATGCAACCCCAAGGGGAGTTGCACAAAAATAAGCCAAAAGAGAAAATAAGAACAATTTTGTTGCTCACAGCAACTAACAGAAATCTTACCAAAGTTTACAAGAAGAAGAAAGTTTTCTTTCCTAACTTCAAAAACAAAATAATACATTTTCCGAAATGACACACTTTAGAAAGAACGTTGCAATATCGCAATTTATATGATATTTTTATAATTTACCGGGTGTCAATTCCTTAAAAACGGAGAAAATAGAAACAGATGATTTTTTCCAACAGTTAAATAATTCATTTTAATAAGGCTTAGGGGTTTGGATTGCTACAAAAACAAATACATTTTGAAAGTTATTAAATGAAAACGAACGGAACAAAAAAAAGGTATTAAAACGTAACCATGGTAACAACATGAAAAGTTCATTTCTGGTTGTGATAAAATAACTCATTTTGTCCTTATTTTCAAATTTTATTCTCGAGCTTAACCATTTTACAATCATTTGGCTAGCTTTGCTCTAGGTAAGCCTTGAATTTCCGGGATTCTAAAAACAATTATTACAGCTCTTCTAATGCTCGTAAAACTTATAATTGATATCATTTTTAGCGGAAAATTTTATATTTTTGAATGACGTAAGACTTGAGAAAAATTTGTAATTTTTTTTCTAATTTGTAAAAAAAAAAAATTCTTTGAATTTCTATGAAAAATGAGCTAAGAATTAGAATAGAAAAAGAACGAAATAGAATTTTCGAAAAAAACGCTTCGAGATGCACCCACCCATGCTTCGAACTAATTTTTTGCCAAATTTTAAGAAAATCGATCAAACGGTTTTGGCGCTACATGGGTCACAGACTGAGACAGACGGACTAACAGACAGAGAGACCTACCTTCAGCTTTATTATTAGTAGGGATAAACTTAGTTACCAATTCTTAATTAAAGTCTTCGGGGCAATAAGGGAGCAACCTGACATTTTGAAATTTTGAGGTATTTCAGAAAATATTTAAAGCTAACACTACACAGGAAAAAAAATAAAATGTTGTTTTTACAGTATAATACTGGCAGCAGAGGTTCCAGTTTAAAACTGCAAAAATACAGTAACAAACTGTAAAATAAGCTATTTTACACTTTATCACTGTAAAACTAGTAATTTTAGTTTATTACTGTAAAATTAGCAATATCACCATAAAATTAGCTGCATTATACTGTAAAACCTACAGTATAGTACTGGCAGCAGAGGTTCCAATTTAAAACTATAAAATGCGCAGTAATAATCTGTGAAAGTAGCAATTTTAAATGTTATTACTGTAAACATGCAATTTTACAGTCTATTATTGTAAAAGCTGTATTATACTGTAAACAGAACATCTATTTTTACAGTGTAACAATTGTGTCCTTATTTGATATTATCTTAGAATTTGCCTCAGTGAAATCAATTTCAATGGGGTCGCACGACCGACTCGGATTTTCTTAAAATTTGGCACACATGTTGATCATATAGAGGCATGGAAAAGTCAAAATTGTTAGGTTCCTGCTCCACTTATTTTCTGAGATACATGCCCTCAAAGTTTGTCCGCCACGTCAAAATACTAAAAAAGTGATGTTATTTAATCATTTTTTATAAAAAATCGTACTCATGCAAAATAAAAGTGTTAGATATCTATGGAAACTAGTTACTCCAGGCATTCAGAAAAAAATACTAGAATGTTCAAAATGAAAATTGCTAAGGTACAGGGCTCTTTGAAGTTGTAATCACAAAAACTCGATTTTGCCGATTTTGCTAAAATTGAGGAATTTATTCCAAAAAAAGGAAAATATAACCAAAGGTTTACTCACTTTCTGGTAGTGTACAGATGTTTACTATAAATGGTTTCACAATGCATAACTTGGATTTCTCACTCCTTCTTGGAAATATTTAAGCTTAAAGATAAGCCATAGGGCAAAAGCATGCGTTTTTGGCCATCTTTCTCATTAAGGGGGAGCAGTAGAAACTTTATTTATTTTTTTTAACAAGCCACTGACATGTTAGATATTCACAGGAAAAGAGTTTACTTTTTGCTTCCATTAAGAGATATCCTGCTGACAGTATATGCATGTTTTTCGCGACGACCATATGCTTTTGTTCCCCCTCTCATGGACTTAAAATTAATTAAACCAAAAAATAATGATATATTTATTAATAGCTGTATTATCTACCTAATATGTCATGAAATTTAATTTATTAAATCATTGAACAATAAATTAGATAATTGATGAAAACAAGAAATAGTATTTCTCTGATGCCTGAGCATTATGCATTCATAATTATAAAGCACTAAATACTTTCTTGAGAAATTAATTAACATAAAGGAGCTCTAAATATTTATATTATAAGCAATACCCAATCTTGTGATTGGGATACTCCTGTTTTTAATTGCAGAATTTCTTGAATATCACATGAATATCAGGAAAATAAATGAGGTCTTTTCGTTTGATGTAGGATATTTTATGACAAATTTCATTTGATGGGCTACTAACTGAGCATGGTGATAAAGAGCTATTAATTTCAGCATCGAATTCCATTTTACCTTATTAACAGTTAAATATTTACAAAATAATTAAATAAATAATTTAATATAAAGCCATGCTTGAAGAATTAAAATTAGTGCAACTAATTTATTCCCATACTGATCTTTACAAAACTGACATGTGTTGAGCACTGATAAGAACTGACAAGAATAAGTTTACTCACTAAAATACTAGTTCACAGATACTATAAAGCATACATTCTATTTTCTACAAAATAATACTGCAACAAAGAACAAGGGTATAAAGGGGTAAGTACTAAAGAATTTCTTGAAAAATCAATTAAAATAAAGGAGCTTCGAATATTTATCTCATAAGCAATACCCAATCTTGTGATTGGATGTTCCTGATTGATGGCTATAAACAGGAGGATACCCTTGTTCTTTGTTGCAGTATTATTTTGTAGAAAATAGAATGTATGCTTTATAGTATCTGTGAACTAGTATTTTAGTGAGTAAACTTATTCTTGTCAGTTCTTATCAGTGCTCAACACATGTCAATTTTGTAAAGATCAGTATGGGAATAAATTAGTTGCACTAATTTTAATTCTTCAAGCATGGCTTTATATTAAATTATTTATTTAATTATTTTGTAAATATTTAACTGTTAATAAGGTAAAATGGAATTCGATGCTGAAATTAATAGCTCTTTATCACCATGCTCAGTTAGTAGCCCATCAAATGAAATTTGTCATAAAATATCCTACATCAAACGAAAAGACCTCATTTATTTTCCTGATATTCATGTGATATTCAAGAAATTCTGCAATTAAAAACAGGAGTATCCCAATCACAAGATTGGGTATTGCTTATAATATAAATATTTAGAGCTCCTTTATGTTAATTAATTTCTCAAGAAAGTATTTAGTGCTTTATAATTATGAATGCATAATGCTCAGGCATCAGAGAAATACTATTTCTTGTTTTCATCAATTATCTAATTTATTGTTCAATGATTTAATAAATTAAATTTCATGACATATTGGGTAGATAATACAGCTATTAATAAATATATCATTATTTTTGGTTTAATTAATTTTAAGTCCATGAGAGGGGGAACAAAAGCATATGGTCGTCGCGAAAAACATGCATATACTGTCAGCAGGATATCTCTTAATGGAGAAATAACCAAAAGTAAACTCTTTTCCTGTGAATAGCTAACATATCAGTGGCTTGTTTAAAAAAAAATTAAGTTTCTACTGCTCCCCTTTATGAGAAAAATGGCTGCAAGATGGCCAAAACGCATTTTTTGCCTTATGGCTTATCTTAAGCTAAATATTTCTAAGAAGGAGTGAGAAATCCAAGTTATGCATTGTGTAACCCTTGATAGTAATCATCTGTACACTACCAGAAAGTGAGTAAACCTTTGGTTATGTCTTCCTTTTTTTGGAATAAATTCCTCAATTTTATCAAAATCGGCAAAATCGAGTTTTTGTGATTACAACTTCAAAGAGCCCTGTAACTTAGCAATTTTCATTATGAACATTCTAGTATCTTTTTCTGAATGCCTGGAGTAACTAGTTTCCATAGATATCTAACACTTTTATTTTGCATGAGTACGATTTTTTATAAAAAATGATTAAAAAACATCACTTTTTTAGTATTTTGACGTGGCGGACAAACTTTGAGGGCATGTATCTTAGAAAATAAATGGAGCAGGAACCTAACAATTTTGACTTTTCCATGCCTCTATATGATCAACATGTGTGCCAAATTAAAAGAAAATCCGAGTTGGTCATGCGACCAACTTTTCTTTTTTCTGGTGAGTTGGTATGGAACCATTCAAATCCATATAGGATTTTTATTTTTTAAAAGCATCGAGTGGGATGATATAATATTCATATTTTTATTTGACAATTTTATGTATCTGATGATAAAAATGCTTGCTTGCGCCCTGATTCATTTCTAACATAGTGTTCAGAATCATTTTAGGAGCAACTACTAAACGTATTATTTACTGAACCATAATAGGAAGAATACATCATTCATTTTAACTCCTCGATTAAAATAAATGATGTACATTACGTGAACAATGTCTTTTCTATAATGAAATTAAGCTATTATCTATAAGCTCATTGTAATTATGGTAACGCGAAATATGATTTCTTATGAGTTTACATAAGTATATGAACGCAATTGTTCCTTAAATCCCTTTAAGTGAAAAAAAAATCCACCTTTTTTTTCTTTTATATGAGATTCAAAGCAATGGGGATTCATAATTGAGCTTTCTCTAAAAATATTTTCAATCGTTCTTTGCAAAAAAGAATAAATGTCTTTTTTCACATCAAAAAACCTTCATTTATCTCAGAAAATGTCTAGTTGCAGACTTCGCAAATGTTCATCAATTTCTTCATAAATAGCCATAAAAATAATGAGCGCTGTGGCATTTACCTTAATTTTATTCGCTATATAACGAGTTATGTCCGAGATAAAACAGTAACAACTTTTTCTTTTATATACAAGTTACCATCATCAAGTTAGGAGTGATGCATCAAACAACCCCAGGGGAATTGTAAATAAAGGCGTGGCTCCATTAAAATACGATGTGCGTTAAATTATGGACAGTTTAGGCTGACATTAGAATTTCAGTTACATGCTCTTCTGCGAGTGAGCTACGGCTCTCAGAAAGTTCTCAATTTAAAAGAAATTGCCATGGAGGGTAGGAATATTTTATGCACACGCCCAAAATGGTTTTATTTTATGATATATCATGCTAAACAAAATGCCATCATACATTTTCCAGAATGTCAATAAATTATTTCGCTTTTGAGTACAGAAAAAATAATCGTCAAAACCTCAAAAGAGGTAAAATTTCTTTCATTCAGCCAAGCGGTCCAAATGAACAGAACAAGTTTAATTTATAAAATTTATAAAACTTCTGCAATTACTTAAGAAGGAACTAGTTTTATCAAGTTGAAATTTGTAATAAGTGACACGAACATCTCTCTTGGGGGTTTCTTTGCCTCTCTATATATATACTCAAAGAAAATAGTCATACTTTTTTTTTCACTACTAACTCTTTTTTAAAACATTTACTCAAGATGACAGTTAACTTTAATTACAAACGCACACACACAAAAAATAATTAAAGCACAAAATGAGCCTGAAACAGCAAGCAGTCTATGACACTATTTTCTGCACCAATCTTTTATTAATCAGCTTTTTTGAACTTTAAAAATCAATTTCTTTCTACTTCATCCATGGGCATAACCCCAATTGTGTTGTTACACTAATTTGCTTTAAGTGTTTTTTTTTTCTTAAGCACCTATTAAGAAAAGAATTGCTCCTGAAAAGCTTTTTTTTTTTGCCCTTTTCATGATATTTTTGCTTTTTTATATTTGTTCTTATATGAGAAACTAGTTTTATGCACTATGAATTAACTTTATTATTTTACTTTCAACAATCACTTTTCTTGATAACCATGACGTTTTAATGAAAGAGACGTCTTTTCTTTTTAGTGTTTGATAATAACTTTTTTAATGGCTGATTTTTATTTGGCTGCCTTAAAGAAAATTTTCGTAGGGATAAACAGGCTCGTCATTTAAGGGGGTCAGGGAGGGGGTATTGACTCCCTCACCAGGTTTTGGGAAATCCAAGTAATTAATATAAATGGGCGTAGTTTCTGTTGTTTTCGAATGAAAGTTGCATTAGTTTGGCACTTATTGTCCCCCCCTCCCCCATCGGAAAACGTTGAAATAACGGGCCTGGGAATGAATGTTAAATGATAGCACAAAAGCTTATGTTTATTAGGCAATATAAAGATGTTTGTATATAAAACTAGATACAATTTCGACCGTAAAAATTTTGAATACCTACCAGGGTGTGTTGAAAGCTTTGAAATAAATAATTTACATTATTTCCTTACCCGAAACTAGGGATGCACCGATAAGCAAATTGGCCGATTACCGATTAATCGACTGTTGATAATCGGTCGATTAATCGGCCGAGCCGATTAATGATAAGGATAATTGTTTTTCTACTACCAATTTTACCATCACTGTTTTTTATCTCTTATACAATTCCAAGTTTAGAAATAGTAAGTAATTTATTTCTGGGAGAAGATTTTTTTTCCATTTTCCTAGTTTTCACAAAATAATTTCAATATTTTATCAAATTTCTTAGAACCAATTTTCATATTAGTGTCAATAATATTATTAACACATTGTTAGTTATTTGTAAGAAAAAAGCAGTCGAAAACTTTAACTTTTATTTTTAACTTCCATTGTTAGTTATGTTAATTGGAAATAAAAATTTAAAAAAAAAGGAGGGGTGGGGAGTGTGTGGTGAACACTCCAATTTAGGAGTATTTTTAATTCATATATTTTAGTAATCAGTAGCAATTTAAATCACTACTTTTATTCTTTGAAAATTAGAGGTTATCTGAAAGCACTGTGCTAAGGAGAAAACTCGCCACATGAAAAATGCTGCAGTCAATTAATCGGCCTGATTTTTCCGATAATTAATAATCGCAAAGTGGCCGATTATGTCTATTAATCGATACTTCCGATTAATCGGTGCATCCCTACCCGAAACTCCATGAATAGTGCAATTATTAAAAATAAAAAACGAAATAGGTAGCAACCAAAGGAGTATATTGAGATATTCCTGGCATAAGGAGTATTTGCCTTCGTGTTCCAATTATGGAGATATAAATTTTTTCGTGTTTAATCACAGCATCGTTTGTGGACGCTGGCTGGTTTGTTAAATTCGTTTCATCTACCAGTTTGAAGGATCATCTCAGCTACAATAACAGGAAATCGGCCCCAGCTCGGTTACTGATTATTCCTGACTGATGAGTTCATAACAAGGACGAAGCCAGGCCCGTCATTTTAGGGGGGGGGGGCAATTGCCGCACCCTGACTTTTAGAAATTAATGTATTTACATATAAGTGGGCGTGGTTTTTGTTGTTTTCTGGTGAAATTGTATTGTGTTTTTACCCTTTGTCCCCCCCCCCCCGGAGAAACTTGAAATGATGTCCCTGGACGAAGCTGCAGTCTCGGAATGTCATGACCGGGCTGTAGGTATATTTACTTATAGCTCTTACAGTCTGTCGAGATTCTAAGAAAAGGAAGGAGGCAATATATCCCTTTATGATCACCCCCCCCCCCGCAGGTCACCAGACCAAACACTATTTCCCTTTGTGTATATACAATAAAAATCGGTTAATTGAATCAGCGGTAAAATAAATTAGCCACTTTAATGGATCAAATCGTCAAAAGCAAAACAATTTCCAGCTTTATTGATTTAGCCACTTTATTGAATCAGCCTATTTACTGAATCGAAATTGTTCGGAACAGACGTGATTCACTTAAACGGCGACCAATCTAATGTGATTACACACTTTACATTACTAGACTGTAAAAAAATTAATATTGTTTTTACAGTATAATACAGCTAATTTTATAGTAACAAACTGTAAAAATTGCTGATTTTACAGTAATGAACTTTAAAATTGCTAATTTTACAGTTTCTAACCGTGCATTTTACAGTTTTAGAATGAAACCTCTGCTGCCAGTATATTACTGTTGTTTTTACAGTATAATACAGCTAAATTTTACGGCAATAAACTAAAATTTCTAACTTTACAGTAAGAAACTAAAACTGCATTTTTTTACAGTTTATTACTGTGCATTTTACAGTTTAAAATTGGAAGCAGTATTATACTGTATAAAATGCGTACAGCAGAAGTTTGAGCTTAGGTGTGAAGAGTTCAATTTAAGTTCAAATATCAGGAACAGGGCTTATAGGACATCTTTAGAATGATTCAGTATGTGAAAAGAAAGTTTCGTTTTTGTACCATTTTTACTCTTAGAAATATACACTTTGAAAGCCCTTTAGCTTTATTTTTATCAGCCTACATTTCTATTTGATTAATAACGAAACTTTGGTTAATATCATTTATGAAGTTTTAACCGTAATTCCGTTTCCCAAAGAGCACATTAAGAAAAAATGCTTGATTGTGAATTAAATTTTAAAATGTCATTTGCTAAAAAATTCTTAGATATTTTTATACAGAATTACAGTTTTTAAGTTTTACTTAATTTACTAAATTGAAAGTATTCAAATAAATACGATTCGTATACTTTTTTGTCGTTGAATATTTTCATGGAAATATTTCTTGTAACTGATTGATCTTTGAATATTTTTAAAAAGAAATTGAATTTTATAAAAAAGTTTAGAATAATGGATTATTTTTATATGATTTCAAATTCACAAAAAATCTTTGAATGCCTGTATGTAGAAAATGTTGGATGGCAAACTTTTGAAATAACTATTAATCATCAATTTTTGGATATTTTTAACGTACACTCCAAAAAATGAACTGTTGTTTTACAGCCTAATTCTGGCATCCGAGGTTCCAATTTAAATCTGTAAAACTAACATTTTTACAGTTTCTCACTGTAAAGTTTGAAATTTTAGTTTATTGCCTTAAAATTTAGCAGTATTATACAGTAAAAACAGCTGTATAATACTGGCAGCAGAGGTTCCAGTTTGAAACTGCAAAATGCACGGTAATAAACTGCAAAATCAGCAATTTTACAGTTTATTACCATAAAATTAGCTGTATTATATTGTAAAAACAGCAAAGTAATTCTGGCAGCAGAGGTTCCAGTTTAAAACTGTAGAATGCGCAGTGATACACTGCAAAACTAGCAATTTTACAGTTTATTGCTGTAATTTAGCAGTTTTTCAGTTTACTGCTGTAAAATTAGTAATTTTTACGTATATTACAATAAAATTACTGTAAAATTGATTGCATTATATTGTAAAAACAACATTCATTTTTTACAGTGCATTAATCATCAATTTTTGGATATTTTTTTAACGTAGCAATATCCAGCTAATAAAAGAAAGTGCATAGTTTTTATTTCAGAAATAGTGCATCCATAACAAAAGGAGAAATAACCGTTGAGTTTTTCTTGAGGTCATTTATCAAGCCTTAAACATACATTCTTCTTCCACAGGGTGAAAATTCCCTCAGTTTTGCTGTGAGCGCCCTGGACAAAGATTCCCAAGAAGTAAATCATTTGGTGTCCAAGGTGGAAGACGATTCACTGAAACTATTCGTGGCCAAAGACGTTACGATTTATGGCAAACTTGGAAATGTATTTGGGGGAACGTACGCGAATGCAGGTAAAAATATGCATTTTCTTACTCTGGCATGTTTTTTGAGAACTACTTCCGGCATATATTCCTTGAGAAGGAATGTAAAGGAAATGTGTTTTTTAAGATCCTTTTCTTAAGAAATGTGAACTCTTCAATAACGGTTTTTGTTTTGTACTTTTCATAAAGTTGACTATATATTGTGGTGTAAGATGGTGTAAAGATTCATAAGTAGTCTTGTAATATGCTAAGAATAATTCTTCTCCTGAAGGAGTATATATGAAAGTTATTTTTCTATTGTTTATGTAGAAAAAGATTCAGTGAAACCATTTCGTTTTCCGTGTTCATTTTTTTTTTTTGGATAAGGAAAGTATGGTCCCATAAATTACAGTTTAGTGTGTATTATATGTAATATCAGTGACGGTGTTAAAGTTAGAAATAAACATTAAGGGAATGTGGGCAAAGTAAAATGGTTGAGTATTTTCGTAGTTTGCAGCGGAACCTATCTGACAATATTTTAACTAAATTCCTAAGCAGAGATTTGATTCCAGTCAAAAAATAAATAGTTTGGAAGGTCAACGAAAAAAAAAATAATACAAGTCATTTTTTAAATTTGATACACGTGTTGTAACATTCGTGGTTTTACAAAAATATTTCTTGTTTTTATAAAATTCTTGTAACTATCGTTTTAAGTAAACATTGAAAAATCGACTGATGTCCAATGCAGTTATCATTTAGTTTACCTTAAGCATGTTTTGATTTTAAATGTGCGATGCAATTTCTTCAGTACACGCAGAACAAAGTGGATGGGGCAAAGTGAAATGGTTCATTTGTTTACTAATGCATTTATTTATGAAATCCCTTAGATATTTCTTTCTTTATTAATTTATTTACATTCTTTTTCTTATTAATTCACTTAATAATGTATTCATTCACTTACTTTCTTATTCATTCTCTATTTTATCCCCTCACTTAATTTTTTCATTGGTAATTAACTCATTTGTTGAATTATTTATTTATTCGTTAATTTTTTGATCATCAATTCATTAATTCGTTTATTGATGAAAATATGATGATGAAAATTACTTGTTAATCACTAAATAGGAAATGTTTCATTTCAAAAAATATTTTATTTTTCCCTTTTCGCCATCATTTTTTGAGAGGGAAAAGTTTCACTTTTTTAAGGTGCAAAACAATTTCCAAAAATTAAAAATAATATTTCAACGCAAGTTGTATTACAAAATATATTATTCCTTCTTTAAGTACAATGAGTTTCAGAACGAATTTCCTATTTGTTCATTTTGAAACGGGTAAGTTATTTTAAAATTACAATAACTTTTACACATTTCATTAAATTTCATAATCAGTGTGCTCATCTCGAAAATTACGATGCTTGAAAATTCTATAGGGGATTGAATATCTTTCTAGAAAGTTGAAAAGATATTAAAACACTAAAGGCTTGAAGCGTGAAACTGCTTTAAATCGCGGACAATCAGACAAAAGTTTTATCATTGAATCTGATGACTTTTTAAATGAGCTACAAAAGTAAAAATAATAAGATTTAGTCGGTAGAAAATGTAATCCTCTAAAGACAAAGAGAGTGAGAGTAAAGTCTTTTAGTAATTAAGGCATGCAAGATAAGTTAATATTCACTCCGTCGGAGAAAATCCGTGATGAATACGTTCATAAAATTATTGTTCACCAAAATAATAGCTTAGTATTCACCGATAAGCAAATCGGCCCTTTGATTAATCAACAAAAGATAATCGACAAATGCCGATTAACAGTCAACTAATTCTAACCAGGAAAGTATTCGACTTAAGTAATAGGGTCATTCCATGTCAAGTGATCCAACGTTTTTTACCTTACAGTTTTGTATTTCTTTCACATTTGGCTCATCAATTGTACCCCTTGAGGTAATCAAAAGTCTCAATTTTTGGATTTTTATCTCTATTATTTTTTCATTTATGAGACTTTGAACTTTGGAAAAACCCTCGTTTTTCCATGGATAAGGGTACATAAAAGGGACCATAACTCGGCACCAAATATAGATAGAACGATTTGGTAAATGGCATTTTAAAGTACGTTAGTTGCCGCTTAATTTGATATGCAACATGACTAATTTGATAAAAATTTTCTTTTTCAAAAAATGAAATTTAAATTTCAAATTTAAATTTCTCGAAAAACGTATAATTAATTTTATTGAAAAAATTCTCAAAAATTTTTGTGTATTTCATCTATGTTTGTACAAATTTTTAGATTGGGATCTCAATGTGATCATATTTTTTTGAATTTTTGAATAAAACTGTATAGGAAAAAAATGATATTTTTTAGATTCTATTTATTTAAATACTAAGTTCTCTTGCTTGTGATGGTCTAAAAAGTAGTGAACAAACATGAATATGTTTAAAGTGAGCTAGCATGAGCTTATAGATTTGTCAGGTTCACCCCCCTCCCCCTTCCTCCACCGCACAACCACTCTTTTTTAATTCAAAACTGTTCAAAATGTTAAAAAAAAAACTCTTTGATACAAAATGAATACTAAACTTTTTTAAAGTTGGTAAATGAGTTTCCTTATAACTAGACGAAGTATCCCCCTCCTCCACCCAAATATACCATTAACGCTGTACTATTATGACGTCTAACCTGGGGATTGAATTGACTATTATTTTTACTCTAGGTAAGTGAGCTAACATTAACTTGTAGATTGGTTAGCTCCCCCTCCCTTCCTTCCTGACCCAACCATTTCCCCCCCAAACTGTTTAAAATGCTAAAAAAAAGCTTCTTTGATACAAAATGAACAGTAAACTTGTTTAAAGTTGATAAATGGGCTTCCTTATAACAAATCAAAGTACAACCCTTCCCCCACCCAAATATACCATTAACGCTATACTAATATGACGTCTCACCTGGGGATTGATTTGAGGATTATTTTCCCCCTAGGTATATATTGTTTTTCAGACGAAGTGTTTCGTTTTCAATTCGAACTTCACAAAGTGTACTTCCATTCAAAATCTGAATTTAAACTTATGGTTCATTTCATCCCCTCCCCCAGCACCAATCTTCAATTTTGAAGGGAGGGAATAAATGGGTCGCCCCAAGATCATAGCAAACAGCAAAATAGCCACTGTTTCCCCTTGTTCTCATAATGTTTTCCCATTATTTTTACACAAAACTGAAAAGAAATTAAAGTGTCACGTTATATGTCAGTCCCCATCACTGCCTTTCTTTTCTCTTATTGGACAAAGCTCATGAGCTAATAGGAAAGAGTAACAAACAGAACAAACTGAAACACTACCAGACATCAGTAGAGACTAAGGCTTTGAGATGGGGCTAGGCGGGATGATAAAAAAATAAAAGTTTGGAGTGGAAAGGTAGGGTAAGGGGGGGGGGGAGCAATCTGTAAAGAAGTTAAACAACATGTGAGGTTGTGCTCAAAAAAGCAGTGTTTGTTTAATATATACATATATAGATATATCTTGCTGCATTACTTTCCTTTACAACAAAATGAAAAAGAACACAAACAATTAAATAAAAGCTGCACACTAGATAATGTGGGAAGATAGTTATGGGGACACAGACATATGGTCTGATATTTTGATTTATTTTCAGTTTTGTGCGAAAAGAATAGAAAAAATGATGAGAACAAGGCGAAACAGTGCTATTTTGCTGTTTGCTATGATATTGGGGCGACCCATTTATTTCCTCCCTTCAAAATTGAAGATTGGTGCTGGAGTAGAAGATGAAATGAATCATAAAGTTAAATTTCAGATATTGAAGGGAAGTACACTTTGAAGTTCGGATCGAAAAGAAACACTTCGTCTGAAAAACAATATATATACCTAGGTTTGAAAATAATCCTCAACTCAATCCCCAGGTTAGACGTCATATTAGTATAGTGTGAATGGTATATTTGGGTGGGGAGGGGGATACTTCGTCTAGTTATAAGGAAACCCATTTCCCCACTTTAAATAAGTTTATTATTCATTTTGTATCAAAGAGTTTTTGTTTTTTTTTTAAAACAGTTTGAACAGTTTTGAATTAAAAAAGAGTGGTTGTGCGGGGAAGAAAGGGGTAGGTGGGTGAACCTGACAAATCTATAAGCTCATGCCAGCTCACTTTAAACATATTCATGTTTGTTTACTACTTTTTAGACCATCACGAACAAGAGAACTTAGTATTTAAATAAATAGAATCTAAAAAATATCATTTTTTTCCTATATAGTTTTATTCAAAAATTCAAAAAAATATGATCCCATTGAGATCCCAATCTAAAAATTTGTACAAACATAGATGAAATACACAAGAATTTTTGAGAATTTTTTCAAAAAAATTAATTATATGTTTTTTGAGAAATTTAATTTTGAAATTTAAATTTCCTTTTTTGAAAAAGAAAATTTTTATCAAAATTAGTCATGTTGCATATCAGATTAAGCGGCAACTAACGTACTTTAAAATGCCATTTACCAAATCGTTCTATCTATATTTGGTGCCGAGTTATGGTCCCTTTTATGTACCCTTATCCATGGAAAAACGAGGGTTTTTCCAAAGTTCAAAGTCTCATAAATGAAAAAATAATAGAGATAAAAATCCAAAAATTGAGACTTTTGATTACCTCAAGGGGTACAATTGATGAGCCAAATGTGAAAGAAATACAAAAATGTAAGGTAAAATTTTTCTCAGATTTTGGATCACTTGACGTGGAATGACCCAATAATGAAAAAAGTTAAAAATGGTACCATTCGAAAGAGCATACTGAGACATGTCTTTGACCCAAAGACCAAGTGTCCTCGTCCCCTCGTTTTCGAGATAAGGGGTCTTAAAGTCGGCCGAAAAGTAGCAAAATTTGAAGACTTGGCAAGAAATTGAAGCTACCTTCCGATTCTCCCTTCCGCTGCTTGCTTGACATCGCATCATTTCCATGTTTGGTCATTCGCAAGGAAAGTAAAAGATGTTTAACGTTAACCCTTTACTTGTATGAGCTAAAATAAAATTTTATCTTTTTACGATTGATAACAATACATTTTAGAATTTTAGTTATTTGAAGTTTTTTTATTGAACTAAGTTGTATGTGTTAATTATTATAAGTTAAAATATATTGTACGTGTTTCTAAATGAATAATTCGGGATAATTAAATAAGTATGAAAAGCAACTAATATGAGCTCATGTACAAAAAATGAAAGAAATAATCTTTGGGGTAAAAATTAAATTGTCATGGATTATGATATCAGTTCTTTTTAAAAAAAATCGATACAAGAAGTTTCACTATCACGAATTAGTAAATATAGCTGCAAAATTATATCCACGTCGGAAATTACATCAATGGTAGATGGAAATAATTATTTCCATTCTTAAAATATACTAATAGAGTCGGCATTCATTGTAAAAACCCCTGCCGTTCAAACAAATTGGTCACTGTAGCGAAAAGTCTCTGTAACGTAAATGTACACCATATTGCATGTTAATTTCGTACTGTTTAAAAACAATAGAATAACTTTTACTAGTTCTGCTATATATTCAACGGGTAGGAAAAGACTAACAAAATTATAAATCAACACAAGTTTTAGCTTACTTTTCTGTAAAAGTAGAAAATAGGTGAAAAAAATCATGAAAGAAGGATTGATGCACTGAAAAAAAAAATGCTCAAAACAATTGAGTCGAAAAAGCACAACTTAATAAAAATAATTAAATAAACAGAAAAATTTTAAATAGGAAAGTTGGGTTTTGAGCTGCGGAAACTGTACTTGTCAGTCTGTCTACTGGTCAGTTTTTCTGCCCCCCCCCCGCAATAATTTTTGAGTGCATAGACCTATTCGATTTTTTTTATCGAAAAATCTCAGTGAGGACAATACACTCCCATATTCTACTTTTTGATTTGCATAATATTTCATTCAATCTCGAATTTCCAATTTTTTCCCCTGTCCTCACTTATAACTTTTGAAGGAACAAGTTCGATTTGGAGCGAACATTTTTTTTTTCGAAATATCTCAGAGAAAACACCTCATTCCTGTTTGATTTTTTTTATTTGAACACATTTTCATTAAATTTTGAGCTTTTTTTTTTTTTTTTTTTGAAAGACCATTCTTACATACCCAGTGATACAATTGACAAAAATGTACAACAGAATACCAAAAAAAAAAGAAAGAAAAAACGAACAAATAAAACAAACTTTGAATCATTCACTCCAATGTTTGGGGAAGATGAACTGACGACTCCTTTTTACTAAAAAATCATTCATTAATTAAAAAAATATTTTAATAAAAATATGATTCTACCATTTTTGATTCTGTAGATTTATTGCAAATATTACGAATTTATAATTGCATGTTCATGTTACTTTTTGTTGTGGATAATAAAATTTAGTAATTGTTTATGAATTCATTCAGCATAGTTCCTTTTCCTCGGCACATTTCAAGCAATTTTTATTTGAACAAATCTGTCTGTTATTTAATCGGTTAAAATTACCCGAGCATAAATAATTGGCAATGCTGCCGATTATGGCCGAGTACTGAATGCGGACGATTAATCGGTAAATTTTTTGTAATAGCATCGATAATGTTCACTGTTCTACAATATTAAGTGCAAAGGATGCTTAATCTAAGAAATTTTTCCCTTTAGGAATAGTCTGACGTAGTTGATCTTAAAGACGGCTTCACTGTACGAACCATATATCTGTAAAAGAAACAAATGTACAGAGAAATCCTGATGTGTTTGAGAAATAAAGGCCCAAAAATATAATATCGGTAATCGTTGCTTTTTAAGAATAGTAGTGCCGGAATTCTAGTGTTACTGAAAATTATAAGAATTTTTCAAAAAGAAAGAAAGAAAAAACAGTAAGCCTTTAATCTGACATGAAATGTTCCTCAAAATTAGAGACATTTGGAAATACGTTTAGAAAGTTTGGTATCGAACTTTTTTAGCCTTTAAGAATAAGAAGACTGAAGTTTATAAATTTCTTCGTGCTTAAAAATAAAATGAAATAAAGCAACGTTGAAAGCATAAATAAGCAGAAAGCCTGCAGATACGTGTTTCGACGTAAAAGAAACGATTTTTTCAATGCGAAAATTTGAGCATATGGATTGTGTTTATTTGATTTTATTTTTCAAAAGCATGTCTACTTTAATGTAAATTTCGTGCCTGAAGGTTCAAGTACTGAGAGATTAAAATATTACTCAATAATACATTTTAATTAGCAAAAGACCAAAAATTTTAAACCTGGTTTATTTTTTCTTTCTTCTAGAAATAGAGTCAGATGGACCACTTTCCTTTCCTGGACCTGAGTATAACTTTACTGTTGTTATAAAAGATTTGGGTTTACCAGAAGAAAAAAACAAGGCAAGTATCTTTCACCTCTTCAAATCGCTTGACAATAGCTTAACAGGTAGGAATGCCAAGCGTGTTTTGCAGCAGTTTCTAAGTTACCGTTATATCGTCGTAAAGAAATAAAATCGTGTTCCTGAGAGTTATAAATCAAGTCTAAATGCTTAAAAGTCTAACACATACCTTGAGATATGCGTATTTAAAATATTTTGGGGCCCTTTTCTGTAAGAGTGAAACGAAAATTTCATTGCAATGCATTTTAAAAAAGGTGAAAATCTCACTTCTTACAAATTCTGTGTGTTATTTTTTTAGACAAATATTGATCATATTTCGATGTAGCAAGTGGTAAATTAGTAAAAATTATGACCAAGAGATTTGTGATATTTATGGTAAAAAAATGTATGTGATACCACACTTTTTGAAATTTAATTTAAAAAATGCAGTTTTTTACTTCCAAGATACAAGAAACCAGAAGTTCCTAAGCAACTAGTGAACTTACACTTAGTGCAATTTTTATGTTGTATTAGTGCAATTACATTTGTATTTGGTCAATCAATGCAATTACATATGTATGCAATTACATTTGTATTTAATCTGTGTTTAGTCGATAGTTATGTTGTATTTAGTGCAAATTTTTATATATGCTCTCTGACGTCTGAATCTTATTTCAGTCTAACCTGTAATACCTGATGTAGAGCTAGTGTACTATTCAGTGAGATAAATAACATTTTATTAAAAACCTCTGAAGCAGTCGTTATTCAACCAAAATAAAACAAACCAAATCATATTTGTCGAATTTCTTTGAATTTCATTGCAACCGAGTAAACTTATAGTGGAATTGAATTTTTAAATAATAATTTGTTATATCGGAGAAGCCACTTGGCGCAACCAGAGCTGATTGTGAAGTTATAATCCAAAGTTAAAGAAGCAAATTACAGGTATATTGCAGACTTGTGTTTCGGGGCTACAAGGAACCCCCTTTTCAATGCATGAAATGTGAGCTTTAGGATGAAGAATCATCCAATAAATACAGTATACCTGTATTTATCGGATCCTGTATCCAGTATACCTGTATATTTGTGCTTCTTTACCGTTGGATTATAATTTCACATCAATCGCACAAAGGTATTTTTTGTATTCATTCAGAGCTGATTGGTTTGGACACAGTTGCACACGTCGATTCAGGAATTTTTTCTTAGTTAAGAGTGATGTCATGCCAAGTTTCAAGCAATATTAACCAAGGTACAAGCATCTCATTCTCAGAAAAGAATGCTTTAAATACGTGGGATTAGTTTAAAATGTTTTAAAAACTAATAAGAGGTGAAGTGTAGCTACTGAAGAGCTACAATAATTCATCCCCACATATATCAGGAGGCAAACGTCTGTTTTAAAATAAATGGTAGTCTTGTAGAATTTTCATATATCTAACGGGATAAAAATAATTAATTTTAAAATGTCGTAGGTTAAAATAAAAAAAAAAAACAACTCTGATTTCAGTATTTAGTTCTTTTTTCTTCAACTGCTTTAATTTTGTCAGTTTTTCTCCTCAAAAAGGTAGTATTTCATTTCAGAAGAGAAGAATAGAAAACATAAATAATCGAAAAACCTTTTGTTTTTTGTCATTAAATTTTTTTTGAGATTTCTATTTGGCAAAAGCATTCATTATACATGTGCTTGCTTTTTATTGAAATTAATGAATTGAACAAATGAAAATATATTTATTACCTGGTTACGTAAAAAAATTAAAATAACATACTCTTGAAATAAAAAAGGACTCAGAAAATGATTTTTTTTTCAAACATGTTTTAGCAATATGTCTTACATATTATCTTTTTTTTTTTGGTTCAAAGTATTAATTATTTTGCGTGCGTAGGACATAGCACAAGAAACAATCTTGGCTAAAAGTAAGATGTTGGGTCTGAAATTGCTTAAAAGTTAGTTTATGTTAAATTCTAATTTACAATGCCTATTTTATTTATTTTTACTTTTCAGGTCACTTTTACAATTGTTGTGATTAATAAAACAGAAACAGAATTTCAGTTGAATGACACTTATAAAGTAAACATATCAAAAATGGCTTCTCAGTATGCAAGGGTAAGTACGCGATGCTATACAATAAGAAATACCATTTTTGGAAAATTATTTTTCAATGCCTCTTTGAATAAAAGTTTTTTGAATAACAAAATTAAATGGGTTAAAAAATATGTGAAGTTCCTCTGTGTTTAATCTAGTTATAAGAAGCTAATAATAATAATAATAATAAAAGGTTGACACATTTAAGTCTTTCAAATTGGTAGTGTTCATATTGAATTTCTTATTAAATCAAAATGGAATATCCCAGCTATACTTTGGTACACACATTTTAATAAAGTAATTGCACTTCATGAAAAGAAGCTTTCTAACTTGCCCCCACCCCCCCTTCTTCAGTGACAGAACATTTATTTATGAAAAAGTGTGCACTGATATTCATGTCTTAGTTGCAGGAACACTATGTTAAAACTATTAATGGTTTTGACCGTTATTTTGTACCTATAGACTTTAATGGTTTATGTTATTCAGTGGAACTTCATTAAAGCAAAATCGTGAAATACTACTTAACATGAAATACTCTTTTGGTCCCTTGAATAAACAATTACTAAGTAATTTTTCGGCTAAGATGAAATCCGGTTAACGTGACGCAATCACCGCGGTCCTGTGAGTTTCGGGGTAACAAGGCTGAGCTGTATTAGTTTTGTCCACAGATTTTCGGTGCGTAATTCATACATTTTTGTTTGATGATTAAGGCTATTGCCAAAACATTAACGTACTTTATTTTCACAGTAATTTATTCTGTTTTACAAATAGTGATGCAAGAAAATTTTGAAGGGAAAAAAATATTGCAACTAATCTGGTTTGTGAGTTTAGTTTATACGAAGCTAACATGCCATCTTTAGAAAAATAACGCGCATTGCTACCAATTCACGATTTTACCTCGTTGCTTTTTCTTTTATTTTTATACCCAAAGGTATTTGTTTATTTTTTACATCGTTAAAAGTCTTCGGGAATTGGCTGTTTGAAACGATCACTTTTTCAATGTTAGATACTCTACATGTTGGTCCATACCTTTTCGCTTGACACTAGGTTTTTGTAACATTTTGTATTCATAAACGAATCTTCTCCATTGTCCATTTTCAGCTTACCGTAGGCCTACCGCCGAATGTACTTTTGTAATCTACCTTCTTACTTGGGGGTTTATTTTTAAAGCACTGTTAGGGAAATTTCTTTTTTTTTTATTGTAATACTTCAAAACAAGAGAGTGTGATTGTGATGAAATATAATGTAATTTTTAGAAAAACCATATATTTAAACGTCAAAACTAAAAACTATTGGCATCACTTATTAAGTATTATAATGTTAATATAATGATTTTTACTGTGATATGTATAAAACCAAGATTTGTTTTAGTTGGGTGGGGTGCTTGCTATTTTTCTTTGATCATTCCATAGGTTTTCCATCACCCAAATTTATTTTAATCTCATCTTTTGAGAGCAAATAACTGGTTTTTTAGCAACCAGTATTCAATTTCAAAGTGAAAAATTATGAATAGATTCAAAAACAGAACAACTCTTTCTTTCTTTCTCCAAATGTAAATTTTCTTCAATAAAAAGGAAATTTGAGAATGTCATCCTGATAAGAATAGATTGACCTAAAAAATGATTTCTTCTCGTTTGTGGGAAATAAGTGACCCATAAGTTTTGATCCAATAATGATTCTTTGGTTAGGATTTCAAACATAAAGACGTTTCAAACTGAAAAATGATTCACTGTTGGTATCGAACTGTTGAAAAAGGAATTTACGTCAGTGAAATGGGCTAGTTTTCAAAAGCTTTATGAATGATTTTTTTTATAACATCGATTTTCACTTTTCTTCTATTTCCTTCTAATTTCTTGTTTTGGAAGCAGTAGTCTGGAATTCATTAATTTTTTAATGAAGAATTTTGAAAGAATATAAATGCATTTGTCATTAGATGAGGGGATGGAAAGGGGATAAAATAAGCAAGAACTAAGCTTTACGTGCTATAAGCTATGAGTTGTACTTACTGAACTCTTACTGTTTTACGAAGTTTCAGAAGGGACGATTTTTTAAAATTACAGATAAGAGTGAAATTTCGGAAGGTTATCTAAGTTGTTTACATAAGGTAAGACACAAAAAAGGCTATGTTTAATTTTAATCTGGAGAAAAGTTCAGTTGTAAGCTAAAAAAGAATATTTTTAGTAGCATCAGTACTCAAATTTTTTGAATTATGATACTTGAACAAATTAAACCAAAAAAGCAAAAGGCTTTGGTGTTAAAAACTTTAACTTACAGTAACTGAAGCCCTAAGAGCAAGCACGAAATATCTCTACCTTTTAAAAAGTTTCAGGAATAACAATATATATTTTACATATTTCATTTTTGAAGATTTTGTCAATATATTTGATGTAATATTGAAATTTTGAGATAAAATGAAATGAAAAGCTTCCACCAAATAGTGTGATGAACAATTTGAGTGCCTGTATTCGCTGAAAAGTATAGTAAGTGGAATAGACATAAAGAATGCCAATGAAAGACTAAACATTTTTTTTTATTCTAAATTTTATTTCTAAAAAGCATGTTAAGATAGCAGAAAACTAGTATAAACGTAATTTAATTTGGTGAAACGAACATTTTTTACAACTCAAAGTTATGTGAGAAAAAAATATGTATATGTGAGTACAGCATTTACAGATTGAAAAGCACTTTTGAAGTCAAATAAATTAATTGATTTTTTTTTTCTCGCACTGAAATCTGACATTTCAGTAACAATAACTAAATAAGATGTTCAAGAAGAAGAAAAATTTTTCTTTTGGGCTGAATCTGCATCACGAACAACAACGTTTAAAAATCCAACTAATTTCGTATGAATTTAATGTGTATGAGTTAAAAAGATACAGAATGGACTTACTTATGAGCTAAAACTTTATCACTAACCCATGATTATAGAAATCAAGATATCATTAATTAAATAGCTTTCTTTAAGTGACTTTTATTTTTACACCAGAGAAGTATATTCATAGTACGTTGCCTCATTATAATGCATCGCTAGAGGCGGTGTAATTGATGCAAATGATATGAGTAGATATTAAGGTTTTCAAAAACTGATTAGTGGTTTATCTCGATAGTTTATGTTGTTATTTCTACAGGTCATTCAACTTTCGACGTATGCAGCAAATTATAAGAAATTTCAGCTTTTGAAAGAAATAGGAAATGATTGGCTAAACATAACTTCAAACCACGGAGTAGTATTCATCCAAAATCCTTTAATTGCGTCTAACTTGTCTTCTGAAAGGAGAACTGTTTTGTGGCAGTGGAGCAATGATACATATGAAAAGTCGGGATCTTCGCAATTGCTTGTCAACATTGAAGCTTCAGGTACTCATTTTTGCATTATGGTAATAAAAATATTTGGAAGTGATGCATAGATTTTTTTTTTTTTTTTTTGGCAGAATGTATAATGGGTTGTTAAAACTTTGTTATTCATTGTATCTCACTAGAAATAGTTTGTTCTTAAAACTGATAATTCCACAATAGAGTTAATTTTTCATTCTTGAATGCTCTAAAAAGAGCTATTTAAAATAGAATCTTATAATGGTGCGAGAGCTTTGTCATGTGTGTTATAGTTACTTTTAATGTTTAACTGTCAACCACCTAAAAGAAAAACTTCATTGTTCTAAATTAGAGAACTCTTTTATGGTTCTGTAATTTCTTTTGTTCTCACTTCATTTTTTCTATGATAAGGCATTCATTTGTTTTTAATTTGAAATGTTTAGCATTTTTGCTTGATTTGTTTGTGCTTTAACTAAAAAAAATTCTCGGCGCCCTCGTTTTTCCTCCACAAATATATTAAAAATAATAATAATAACAAATAAGTTTTATTATTAGTTTTCACCTAAAATTATTGCAAATAGTGGAAATAAATATATAATCAAAGCGTAGAGATTGGTTTAATTATTATTTTTCTTACTTTAGCACTTCTCATGTTATAGTAAAATTAAAATCAATACAATATAGACTAAATGAACAAAGTATAAGTCTCTAGCTCTTCCTACATCAATTACGTTACGGTCAAACTATGAATTTCAAATTTTTCTTATGTTAACTAAATATGTTACTAATGTCTGCTTTGTACGTTTCAGGGAATTCAGGTTTAAATTGTGGTAAGTATTTCTTACATGTTTTGTCTAAATTATTAAGCAAATTTTCTTCTTAAAAATGTACTATTATATTCATTATAACACTTAACGAAAGCAATCACAATATATGTTAACAAAACTACTTATTTATTGCCTGTCTCTGATTGAACCTTGTTTTTATAATGCCGTAAAGAAAGCTAGTAAGAGATAGTTATCCTTTTGTAGCTGTTATTAACATACAAAGATGCAGTATAAATAATGCGAAAAATATACTTTTTGTTTTAATTTATCATACGTCTATTAATTTGTACGTAATGCTTAAAGTGTGAAGATAAATACCGTCTGCAATTTCGTTCTGTGCTAAAAGAGATAATAGAGAGAAAACCTAGTTTATTAACGTTATTTAAAAAAGTACTTCTTCATAACTTTTAAGCCTTTCGGTAAATTTTGAATTAGAAGCAGGCAAAAAAAAAAAAAAAAAAGCTAAAAAACTGATCTTAGGTTTTAAATTAATGGGTTTGTGTAAATTTACTCTTCAAGAAATTAACACAAAATGAAATGTATTTTTTAGTGTTCTTATTCTGAGACAATAACAATGTCATCGAAGAAAATACAAAATTAGCTTAAAAATGTTTCTACAATTACTCCGGTGAGAGATAACTATCCTTTCTAAAAGCAACAAGTTCATTATAAATTACCAACGTTTCAAAAACTTTTCTACTTTCTGGCACTTATCCGTTAGTTTAGCACTTAACAGACAAAAAACATTTATTTAGTATAAAATAAAAAAGAAAGAGAAAAAATAAAAAAAAAATCTCTTCCTATTATTTACCATTTGCTCCTCCAGTACTCCGTAGCAGCGAAAGGTAAAATTCTTGTAGCTAAGTAATCAATTGATTAATAATTACATTGTATCGAAACAGAAGGATTCAAATTCTGTGTTTCAGAGCATTTGATTCTTTGTCTTATCGAAAGAACACTGTTGAATCTTTAACACGTTTTTCAGAATTAGCATCACTCAACTTGCATACATAGATGATTCGTGAAAATATTATTTTTTTCTGCACAATATATACGACGAGCAAATCTATATTATTGCTTGCATCGCACTGGATATGTTGCATATTGCAGCAATTGGTAGAACCAACAGATTTGGATGATGAAAGTTGCTACTTTCATTAATATCTAATTCCCTTAAAATTGGGAACTATACTTCAATTCATCTGAGTGTTAATAAAGTACAGATTGTAAGATATTTTATGAGTTCCTCGTATAATAGGTAAATAATTTTACATATTATATCCACGCCAGGTCTTCCTTATTTTTCATTTAATTCATTAATAATTTACCCTTCATTTTAAAGCTTATCTTACCGTCCATATATACAGGGTGTTCCAAGTCAACCTTCATGACCTCTATTTCCTCAACCGTTCGTCCTAGATGCATACTTCCAATTGCAAATTTGCTCGAAATGAAGTAGAGAGTTAAAATATTGAAAGTTTGAAGCGAAAAAATAATTCAGTCAAAAAATAAGAAAGTTAACTTTTTATAGGGACTCCGGGTCCCCAAACTTATATTTAGGGAAAGAATCTCCATTAAAAAATAATACTAACACAAAAAAATGACATTTGTGCGATCAAAATTCGCGGAGATATTCGAGTTTTAAATACGCAGGGCCCGTAAACAAATTGACAAAAGAAAATTTTCGCCCTGCCAGAGGAATAACGAGCTTTTAGATTAGGTACGATAATGAAATGTGTTTCCTCCATGTCAGAAAACATTCGCTTCTCATTGCATTCAAAAATAAATACAGATGCTGCAAGACTACAAAACATAACAAGACAAGGTAAATTATTATACAATTTTATACAAAGATATTAAACACATGAAATTTGTGAAATCTAAGAAATAATATACAAAATTAAACACAGAAATTTTACATTGCTTTCTTGCAAATCAAAATAAAGATAAAAACAAAATCTGCGAAAACAGTGTGTTAAGAAATGAATATCATTTGTTTTAATCGATTATAATAGCTGCTCAAAATGTTTTCCTTCTACTAAAACTCATAGTTGAATGCGTGATAAGAATTCTGATTGTAGGTTTTGAAGCATTACTGGAGTGGCACATTTCGCTGCTCATAAAATGCGGTTCTGGAAATCGATTTTGCTCAATGAATCTACCTCGTAGACTTTGCTTTTTAAAAACCCCAGAGGAAAAAATCCAAGAGGACTAAGATCTGGGGATCGAGGGGGCTATTCCAAAAGACCTCCATATATTCAATGATATTAGTATTAAACATACTTCGTAGAAGTGCTCTGGAAGTTGCTGGTTTATGTGCTGGTGCCCAGTAATGCTGAAACCAAATTTTACTAATTTTACGAATTTTGCTTGTATATAGCCCCAAAATCACTTAAAATAACTCTAGTGTAAAGTGGTATAAGTCATAAAGTTTCATGTTTCATTTCTCCATGGATTTTGTTCGCACAAATGTCATTTTTTTGTGTTAGTATTATTTTTCAATGGAAATTCTTTCCCTAAATGTAAGTTTGGGGGCCCGGAGCCCCTATAAAAAGTTAATTTTTTTATTTCTTAACCATTTTTTTTTTTTTCAAACTTTCCATATCTTAACTTTTCTCCTCATTTCGAGCAATTTTGCAAATAGAAGTATGCATCTAGGACGAACGGTTGAGGAAAAAGAGGTCATGAAGGTTAACTTGGAACACCCTGTATGTATATATATATAATATATATATATATATATATATATATATATTATATAATATATAATATATACACTGCTCGACATTGAAAATGCAACACCAAGAAGGAGTGGTCAGAAATTGATGAAATTTGGTAAGAAGACAGAGACAGCATGGAACAATAAGTGATATTTATTTCAAAATAAATAAGAAAAATTTAGAGCGAGGACGGCGTCGGCTCAGTAAGAAGTAGGACCACCGCGGACAGCGATGCACGAAGAAACACGTCTAGGCATGGAGTCAATAAGCCTGCGGATGGTGTCCTGAGGGATGGCACTCCATTCCCTTTCAACCATTTGCCACAGTTCGTCCTCTGAACGAGGCAGTGACAGGTTCTGCAAACGGCGTCCAATCACGTCCCACACATGTTCGATTGGTGACAAGTCAGGAGAGTATGGTGGCCAGGAAAGCATCTGTACACCTCGTAGAGCATGTTGGCTGATTCGAGCACTGTGAGGCCGGGCGTTATCCTGTTGAAAAATTGCATTTGGCAGACCCTGAAGGTAGGGGATTGCCACCGGCCGCAGTACATTATCTACATATCGTTGGGCCGTCATAGTGCCCCGAATACAAACTAGAGGTGATACGGAATTGTATGCAATAGCGCCCCAAACCATTATGCCACGTTGTCGCGCTGTGGGGCGTTCCACAGTTACTGCCGGATTCGATCTTTCTCCACGTCGACGCCACACACGTATGCGATGACTATCGCTGGACAAACAGAAGCGGGATTCATCTGAGAACACTACGGTTTGCCATTCTGCCATCCACGTCGCTCTGGTCCGGCACCATTCCAAACGTTGGAGTCTGTGCTGTGAGGTCAATGGCAGTCTTCTTAGCGGGCGCCGTGATTGCAGGCCACGTGCAACCAGTCGACGGGAAATGGTTCTGGTCGACACAGGAACATCCAGGGTACCTTGCACGTGCTGCAGAATCGACGTACAAGTGACTTGCGGGTCCGCCACAGCTTGTCGGTGAATCCGTCGATCCAAGCGGTCTGACGTCACTCTGGCTGCACCTGCACCCCTCAATGTGGCTACATTTCCTCTTTCCAACCATCTCCGACACAGCCGATGCACAGTGCTTGCATCCATGTGGGTATCAGCTGCAATTTGACGTATGGACCAACCTCCCCTTCTCAGTCCGATCACCATACCCCTTGTAAAGTCGTCTATATGCTGGAAGTGTCTTCGTTGAGGACGGCGTGGCATTTCCTCCTATCACACGTATCCTTCGAGACAAAAACCAAATTTCTCCGATAATTAGTCTGGCAGAAAAACCAACATGAACATAGCCCACTTTTCAACTTCATTCTCTTATATCTTACTTCACGTGCGTCGGAGAGCTGCGCATTTCATATCATTTGCATAACTCAGTGACGTGCGTCTACGGTAAAATTTGCATGAATTTCTGACCACTCCTTCTTGGTGTTGCATTTTCAATGTCGAGCAGTGTATGTATGTATATATATATATATATATATATATATATATATATATATATATATATATATATATATATATATATATATATATATATATATATATATATATATATATATATTGATAAACCTTTCTTTTCTGTTTTTTATAGAGCATTACTTTAATAAATAACTCCTGAAAATTAAGACGCATTGCCGTGGTAGTTAAAGCATCGTGCTTATAGCGGGAAGGGTATGAATTCAAATTTGCGCAGAAAAATATTTTCATAGATTCCTTTCTTTAGCAGAATTCCAATCCAGACTTCCATTGTCATACATATTTTTTCTGAGATGTGTTTTTCCTTCTTTTTTTTGGGGGGGGGGGGGGGGGGTGCACCATAATTTTAGTAATATTTCATCTAGCTTGAAAAGTAAGACATCATTTTAAAGATTTTTTATACTCTATCAGCGAAAAATAATCACGAAACTCAATTTTGATGTCATTCGAAAAATTACTGTAAAAATTGAGTTTTAGCTTTCATAATGTCACAAGTGCGAATGTTTCGTATGAGTCAACAAGTGTTTAGTAGTTTTTTGTATCATTCATTCAATTTACTTTAGAACCTTGAAGCATAAAATTCTGAGTTTTAATGTTCTCTAGAAATAAGAATAAATCCTATGATGCAGTTAGTTTATAAATTGCTTGTTGTTACACACATCATTATTCTTTCAATTTAAAAGAAATGTGCAGAGGTTGTCTTTTTCTTGTCATGTTATAGAAATTTGAAGATATGAAAATCGTTGATAATGTGGAGCATTCAGAATTAAAACTGTTCTCTTGTCTAGATGTAACGAAGTGGTGCTCGTTTTACAACTCTCAAATCTCTTGTGAAACCAGCTGCGGAAAAGGGTCAGGAATCGGGTTCTGTTCGTGGCGTGTTGGATCTTTGACCAGTTCTCGACTGCGCAAAGATTACGCGACTTGTTCACCAGACCTGTCCACTTGCCCCGATGGACACTGTGACGAATTAGAGCAGATGGAACCTACTCTGTGCCCCCAAGATTGTGCTCGTAAGTTTACTTTGAAAAAATACTGCGTGGGAAAAATTTATATGAAAGGAAAAGAGGGAATTTATTTTGCGCAAATTTAAATTTTCAAAATAAGGAATAGTAATCAAGAAGTGAGATATTATTTATTTACTTGACGTATTCTTTTTTCTTTGCGAATTTCTAAACTTTATAGATGATTACTCCGTGCTTCTAAAAATTAAAATTTTGCATTTATTTCAGCCTCTGTTTTGATATCTTTAATTTATACCAGATATCAGACAAAAAGAACTTTCGTTAGTTTCAATATTTTTTAAGTTAGATCTTGATATATAAAGCAGTAATAAAAAAGTAAATAATTGATCTAGTAAAAATATGCACAAGTGTAATGTTACAGAATGAAAGATACTGTTAAGAATAAAATATTTAAAAATAAAACAAAAACTTATTTTGAAGGAGAGAAAAAAAATGAAAATGAAAAATGCTTTAAGTGAATTTATTGAAGGATATTTTGTATAAGAAACTAATTGTACTGTAATGTAAGGAATCTTTATTCATGTTTACCATACCTAAGATACTAAATTCATTCGCCAAACAAAGTAATAGCACCCTATCACCCTATCAAGGATGCCCATCCCCCACAAGATCAATGACGCAAATCCCCCCTCAAAAAAAAAAGGTTTCCACACCCTTCTTGTGCTTTTTTATTTTTATTTTCAGCCCTCTTCTTCATTTATTTTTTTAAATACTATTCTTTTTTTAGAAAATTATTATTATTTTATTTAAAAAAAAACTTGTGCTACACCACTGAAAGTTACACTGAAGGAATAAACTGCCTTACTGCTTTTTTCTTTTCCAGACATTCCAAACATATACAAAATAGTAATAATAACAAATAGCTAAAAGAAATAATTTAGAGTAAAAAAAAATAAATTAATAAATATATTTGTATTAAAAAATAAATTAATAAATGATTTTGTATTAAAAATAAATTAATAAATACTTTGAATAAATAAATAAAAAAGTTTATAAGATCTCCTCCCCCTCCCCCCCAAATTTTGATGGTACATCTTGTGCCATAAGCCCCCCCCCCTCCCTGTGGGCACCCCTGCACCCTATCTACAAACACAAAGATAATAGATTTGAAAGACGCCAGTCCACGGAAAAGTAAAAAATAAAGTCACATAGAATGGCACTTTTTACTTTTTAAAGAATTAATAATTTATTAGCATCGACATAAAGCCCAACCAATCGGAAATAGAAAAAACCCAAAAGGTATGCTCCTACATGTGACTGTCAATGCCCATTTGGAGAGAGGTGCATTTTTTGACACTATTTCTTATAGTGCAGATTTGTCATTCTAGAGTCAAGATCTTGAAAACTGCAAGCAAAACTGTGTCACAATATTACATAGCAGTTTTTTTTTTATTACGAAACATCAGGAAAGTATATGTATACTTTTTTTGTTCGAGAATAGGTTTTGGCCATATTCTAAAATCATTTACATTAGAGAAAGCAAATAATTAAAGGAGAAACTTTCTCTATAAATAGAAGTCCTAACTTTTAATTTATTGATTTAGTATTAATAATGCATGCAAATTATTTCTTTCGAGGGGGGAGGGAATTAACTTTCTAGTCATTACAGCGTTAGTACATTACCTTTGTTAAATATAGAGAAAACTGAAATTTGTGTCCGAAAATAGATATAAATTGTTTCATATTATGCTCATTATCTTTTTTGTCGCTATGGTTCGGTAATTACAAGACGCCTTCTTGTAATTACTGAATTCTAAACGAGTTTAAAGTCATATGTCTTTGTCAATACCTTAAGAGGATTTTTTGCTTTACTTACTGAAATAACTCTATTTTCTAAAAGATTAAGTATTTAAAAAGGAAAAATTTTAGCAATTTTTTTAAAGAATGTTCTAATTTTCTTCGTTCCTACGTTGTGACTTATAATGAATTTTCAAAAAAAAAATCAATTTTTAATTGCATTTGATATCAGGCATAAGTTATTTTTAAACACGGATTTTCAACAAAGATTGAAAAAACTTAAATAAATAGTGCAGAAAAGTAAGTTGATATAGATAAGCATATATTACATGTATAGTGTACTCTTTAATAATCTTTATGGTCAGGCAAAGAAAGGATATTTCGACTTTGATAAACGATATAATAAGAATAGATGCGTTTTGAAGTAGTTTTTTCTACCATCCTAATATAAAGTAAAAATAAATTTTCGCTTCCTTCGTATATTAGATATTTTTAATGCATCCATTTCTTATGTACCCCCTTTGCAATTTCAATAAAAGGAAGTAGATTTTTCTTTTTTGTGTGTATTTAAAAAACGATTTACGCAACGTTTTTGAGATTACGCAACAAGTAATCTAAAAAACACCCAACATCATGTCAGAAGTTCGCGGCTTTGTTTTACCAGCAATCAATATTATCTAAGGTGCTGTTGATTTTATTAGTTTAATGATGATCAGCAGTTAATTATCGTAAAAAAAAGTTAATTTTATGAAAAACAAATAGATGCTTCGATTCACTGTGCGTATATTTGCTCCAAAAGTTTAATTCCGATAAAAAAATAAATAAAAGTTCAAGTTTTAATTTTTTAAAAACAGCGATGAGTTTTGTAATTTGCGTTTACTTTTTAAAAAAATTTTTAGGTAAAATTTAACTGCAAGAGCTAAAAAGTGTCTTTCTGTTTTGTTTTAAAAAATATATTTTGCTCAGACAATTGTCTATTGTTAGTGTTCTTTCTTTTTCATATTTTTGCTATTAGTTTTTTGCTCAGACATAAAATAGATCGACAAACCATTCTTCGTGATATATATATATATATATATATATATATATATATATATATATATATATATATATATATTTTTTTTTTTTTAACTTTGGTTATGTTCGTAAATTTAATTTGTTTAGCACTGCAAAATATGCGAAAGTTTGAACGTTGACGCGAAACTAAATTAAGTTATAATGAAACAAGGCATCGATGAAGAATTCAGTCAATGGGGTCAGGTAATTTACGATTTCCTTCAATGAGTAGATTTTTAACGAAACAAATTCAAAAAGATACCTTAATGAAACATGGTGACTCGTTCGAAGCTACCATTTTTAAATTTATCTATAACAAATAGCAGAAGACACCGTATCAGCTGATTGAAAAAAAAAATAAAATTAAGAATACATCCGCACTTTTTTAAAACGAACTCAAAGGAACAATTAAAGGCAATTTTGTTTAACCGTAGTTGATGCTGCTTCTGAAAATTTTCGTCTTCTGTATTTATTTATCGTCTTCGTTATCTTTTATTTTCTTGAATGGCAACGACAACAGAAATGCAATAATATAGTCTAGATATTTTGAATGAAATGAAACCATCATGGAAACGATGTTGTTGGTTTTTCTCGCCCGATGTTGGCGGAGAGCAATATTTAATTTTGCTGTACACATATGTAATAAAAGGTTCATTTCGTAAAAAATGATGACTTCGATTTTATTTACTGGAGGGAGTAGTTATATTTATGTGAAAATTCCTAAGAAGTGGAATGTAAGAATCAATAGTTCGCCTTATCCAAACACCAATAAGCAACAAACAACTGGGCGGGGATCGCAAATGTAGTTCGTCTAAGAAGTAATGCGTTTTAAGCAGATTCGTATTAACGAGGTTTAACTGTATAAAGCAGTAAGTAACCGCCCCTAAGCCATGGCTAAGGCAAGAACATGCAATACACCATCAGTTCGTTATTCCATCCATGGACTGCAGTTTCGTGCTTATTATGCACTCATCAGCATGGAATAGAAATTTAACGAGCTGGAGGCAAAAATCCTCTTATAGAGCAAAGAAAACCAACAAAAACTGGTAGCTAATGTGAAATTAGAACACTAGCGAGCGACCGCACTTGTTAAGGTACAACTTGAAAATTCTGATGCAAAGCTCGGATATAAAGCAGTAAGTAAAAGCCCCTAAGCCAGAACTAAGGCAGAAAAACATGCAATACACCATCAGCTCGTTAACGAACTGGTGGTGTATTGCATGAGGTTTAATTGTGGTGGGTTCGAGCGAGACCACCATGCCTTTAAGGGTTAAGTCCCTTAAGTAATTTATTACTGCCTGATTCCAGGAAAGTTCGTCGGTGCCTTTGTGATGTCCCGCTCTGGACGTGGTTTGGAAAGTGCTGTTGGTACTTGTTCCTGTCCATCACTGGATCGCTGCAGCTGCGTGGGTCACTACCCTCCAGCCGAAATCCGTCGAATTGAACCCACGCTCAAACTGGGGCCGTCAACTAACATTCCAATTGTTGAGATTGATAACCTCACCAATGTTGATACTAGGAAGCGGTTCCAGGAAGAAGAGTTGACCACTCCAGGTCATATTACAGGTAAAAGAAAAGAGCTGTTGAAGATAAACTTGAGTCATTCATTTCCATTTCATCAACTTAGTTTTACAGCTCATTCTAACTGCTGAGTAAATTTAAATCACTATTCATGCATGCAGCAATAAAAAGACAAAAATACTGCTAAAAGAATAACATGCAGCACGTGCAGCATGTGGCTGCACGTGCTAAACTCAAAAAGTAAGTTTTTCGAAAAACCCAGCAAATGCCACATATCAGTTGAATTAATAAAATCCCCCCCCCCCCAACCAAAAAAAAAAAAAACAGGATCTAATTGTTTTGCTTGCTGAAGCATAAAAAATTGAAATATTAAAAATAACTTTTTTGTTGGGAGAAAGCAAGGTGCTAAAGGGAATTTTACAATACTAGAAATTGTTGTTGCTAGTAACAAAATTTAAAAATCGTGAAACAAAAATATTCATGCAGTTTTAATACAAACATGTTGCAATATTGGTATTTTTTTAGAACAAAATTTTCTTATCTTTCGAAAAGCAGCTAGGAATAGACGTCAATTCTAGCAAGCACGTGTTACGAACTTATCATCCAATTACAAATAATGATTAAAATACATAAACGACAAAAGATTTTCATACAAAGCACCTGTATGACCTTTTGATTTTTCTTTTCATATTAAATGCCAAATGCTAGACGAAGAATGTTATTTTACATCGCAGCCGACACCAACTGGAATGAGGTATAATAGAACAGTGTAATGTGCATTCGTAATGTTTGTGTGAGCCCATTTGAGAGGGAATATTGAAAAACGAGTAACTAGAAATATTGATAACAAGTAAATGAAAGAACAGAAACATAAATTAGGGAAATACTTTGGAATTTCGCATCCACGCACAATTTATGAATTTAATTGCATATATTAATATAAATTGAATAGGAACTTCAAATGTGTGCGTGTCCTGAGTAGACTCGGAACGTACTCGACCAATTTCGTTGACATTTTTGATTTGTGTTGTGTTATTGCTGGAAAGATTTATAGACCGTTTCGAAAAACATTCGATGAAAAGTTCTTTTTGCATTCCCATTTAGAAAACATTTCCAGAAAGCTTATCTGCCAGCTTAATATACCAAGTCACTAATAAGCATTACAAGTTAATTAGAGTATGAAATTAGAAAAAAAATGAGCAAGAATGGCGTCCACGTAAGAGATAGTTTTTCAGCATTCACCTGGGTAGGAAGTAAACAAGTCGCCAATTTAATTAATGTAATTAATAATGGGAAGTAAAAGGATATCTTGGTCTATGCGTAGTGACCGTACGGAGAGATGGCTAGTGAACTGGAAACGGAGACAGAATACTACATTTTGTTATTGGTAGGACTAGCAAGAACACGCAAGCAGTTAAGTTTTTACTGCTCTTGCGATCTCGCCTATCGCTCATGTTACAAAATGAAATATTCCGTATCACATCCAATTAATCCGTCATATATCTGTGGTCAAACTTTATAATGCTTTTATTGCAAGTAGATGTAAGTGAGTTTTGAGAGCATTCGTTGGGTTCACTTGCTTGTTCAATTTCTTTCATTTAGGTTTACTACCAGATAATGAGTGCGGCTTGGGTTGCATAGTTTTGGCTTCGATTGCGCCTTGCGTCTTGCTCCTCATCATCGTTATGCTGATAATAGCAAGAAAGATAAAATCAAATCAGATTAGTAAGCATAAGTTTATAGTAGGTAGTCACATTTCACTGTCAGCTGTGCCTTCGGATTACGTCGAAGAAAGATCGAATTCAGCTCAAGATTCACGGACCACTCCATGTGATTCATCGGGTTCTGGAAAAACAATAGTAAGTATTCTTAGTTTTTTTTTGGGGGGGGGGGAGATTGGTTATTTTATAAAATGATATTTAATGATTATGCAACTCCTGTTGAATTGAAATGAAAACGAATTCTAATTATTTAATAAAATATTTCACATATTTTTTTTCCTGAAGTTTCTAATGATTTAACAAAACATTTAAATTTTTTTTGCCTAATGATCACACTTGATGAAACCGTTTATTATAAAAGCGAAACAAAGCGCTCTCAGAGCTTAGTAGCTAATGAAAAATTGGAGCTGAAATTTTTGCAAAGGTCTCTATATAAAAAAACATGGTAATTATTTTCATGCCACAGAAATGTAGCAAATTTAAGTTTTTGGATGCATAATTTTAAACGCGTTTGCAGCGAGTTAAATATATAATACAAGCTAAATGGGGTAAAGTTTCTTTTGCATATTACAATCCGGTTTTTCCTTCTGGGTAGTTTTATTGTTTATTGTGCATTTTCCTTCGAAATTTATGACTCTTATATTCTTCAAAATGGAGAATTTTCTTACACACAAAATAAAGTTTTATTCTTGAACCTCATGTCTACTAAACGCATTCCCTTTTTCCAATGTAAAATTTCAATTTTATTTACAGCTTGATCCAAAATGGGAATTTCCAAGAAGTAGGCTTCAGTTACAGAGTGTGCTTGGAGAGGGTGAGTTTGGAAAAGTAATGAAAGCTCAAGCATGGGGCATTGGTGGCAATAAAGGTTTTACTACCGTTGCAGTTAAAATGCTGAAAGGTGAGACATTACTTATGTATAAACGGATAAGCTTTTGCTTAAAAAGCTTTAAAAGACTATTTTACCTATTAAATAAGAAATTCTGTCAAAACTAAACGCCTATTTTCCCCTATACCGGCATTGACACACACATACACATTCCAGCATCTGATCAATCTCTTAATCATCTGAGTCTGAAAGTTCTGTCAAACATACTTTTTTAGCATTTGAAGCTGATTTCTAAAAACAAAATATGTTTCTCTCATCTGATGAAATAGATATGTAAGAAGTAAATAAACGAATAAATAAAGTTATAACACCTTTCAAACAATGCAGCTATCATAGCTTTTCCAAAAAAAAATCATTGATTGCTTTGAAAAAAAAACATTAAAAATAGAAACACATAAAAACATATTTTATTAAACAAATAAACAAAATCAAAAACAAAAAATCGTTGGTAAATAAAATGTCACAAACTTAATTTTTAATCCGTTGCCAATAGTTAAAAATAAATAAATAAATAAGAAAATATTGTCATAAATGAATATTTTTTGTTAGAAAAAAAATCGTCTACCAAAAAAAAGTAATAATAATAATAAGTAGCACCTTTTGAACAATGCAGCTGAAGTATTTCTTCCACACTAAAATTCCTTAATTGTTTACAAAAAATAATTAAAATGGAAAGCACATTATTGCAGTTGCATATTGAGGAATCAAGTTTATCTAATACAAATTGTGTAAATGTGAGTGTTGACTACAATTTACAGCATTGCTTCCACTCAGAAATACACAACATTGTTATTGTTTTGCAAAATGATATTGCAAAATAATATCATCACCAGTTCTCAAAATTATCTTCATTTTGATCCAAATGCTTGTGAGACAATTTGGTGTAGGTGTACCAAGTAGCTATAATTAAATTTAATTGTTCTCATGCTTTTGTTTAAAGCTTAAAAAATATATTTTACTTGCATGCAGTTTTTAATATCGATAAAATGTTGGAATGTTTGAACATCATTTTCTGAGGCTTGGAAATATTTAAAAATCTTTCCTTATCTTGGACAATTGATCACCTTTCAAAGCTCGTGTAATCTTTTTGCAGCGTGGCAAATTGCTCCAAAATTGCTACAGTTGTTTTTGTTTTCTCAATTTGTTTCTAAATTGTTCCGAATATAAAGTAGTAAAGTGGAAGTATAGACTATGTACTTTAGGGTGGTTCAAAAAAAAAAATTTTTTTTGCTACGGACCAAGGCGCACCCTACTTTTTTTACATTTATGTATGAGATCACTCCCCTAAAATTTCAGCTCTGTACTCTTAATGGAAGATGGTGCTCAAACACCCTTTATTTTTCCGCTTTTTCGTAATTTTCGCAATTTTTGAGTTTTTCAGACTAAAGAGACCATTTTCTTGGAAGAGATTTTTTTTTTCAAATATTCTCATTTTCCAACGCATAAATATTAGCTCAAACAATTGGAAAGTTTCTTAGTCGTTTGAATCTATGTAGCAACACCTTTGATACAATTGATTATTTAGTAGATCGCAGCATACAATGTAGATTGCAGTACTACTTGTCTACATATGCTATGATTTTCAAAACTTACGCTTGCCAAAATAGAGTTGTGGAAGAACTGTGTAAAATGTTTTTTATGTTTTTAAAGTAGTGGGATACAGAGAAAAAATTGCATGATTTAAAGTTTTAAACTAATAGAGCTAACAGTATCACAAGAAGAATGAATTAAATTATAAAAACTAATTGCACAAAATAAACAGTTGTAGCTAGTCTGTCATAGAACTCATCTGAAATTTAGGCAAAGATATTTACTTCATGCTTACTTTGGCCATCATATTCCTCACAAGTTCTATTCTTTTAAATAACTTTAAAGCAAAAAAATGTTTGGCAAAGAATTAAACAAATAAACAAAAAAAAAAAAAAAAAAAAGAATGTTGCACATAGAACTTAAAAAATACTTAAACAAGTCTGAAGCTTCAACTGTAAGCTTTTTATAAATCTATAGATAAATTTATGATCACTCTTGCTGATTATAAAGAGATTATTGAGTTATTATTAGTCAAATAGGGAGCCTATCTGAGAAAATCCAGTCTCTTATGTGCCTCAAAATATTTATGTTCCTATATAAGAAAGAGATTTTTCATTTAATCATGAGAGAAATAACCTAGGTACAACACTTTCTACAGTTTCAGCGCCTTTCTGTACAGTACAACAAATAGATTGAACACTAATAGATGCTATTAAAACTTCTGGGAATATCTGAACTTGGAAAAAACCCTTATAAGACCTGGAAATTGAAATAACAACTAGGACAGTTTTATTAAAGTACTTGTGACACCTTTCTGGTGAATTAATTAGTTTGACTTAGTTTTTCGTATCAAATTCTAGTTGAAAGAAAAACAAGTTATTATAGGAATAAAGATGTGAAATATAGCAAGTGTAGTACAGAACAATTGGATTGTTTTCAAACATGAATATTAGAGATTATTTTCTAACATTCTTCGTCCTACGCCCCAACGAATGCAAATATGATATCAATCACAGAATTAAAAGAAAAAACTAAAATAAATAAATAATGGTAAATAACGTTGCTGAGGAAAATATTCAAATAATTCAAGAATTCAACAGAATTTTTTTTAATAATGAGGACAATAAGCAATTTCTTTCACCTGCTGTTGAAGAAAATTGAGTACTTATCCTTACTGAGACAGTAAAATATTCAATACTAAAAGTCTCTCTCTCTTAAAAAAAAAATCTATATATTAATGTACATAGAAAGTTGAATTGCATAGCAATAAGTTTAAATATTTTGGCTTTATTTAAAAACTTCTAGCAAATTTCAGTATAACAACACTGCTTGGCACAAAATGAACTTCAAATGTATCTGACACTATTCTTGCTGTTTCTTATGTAATATGCCCCACTAAATCCAAACATGATCACCCCCTTCACGGTAATCACTCGAACTTAACTGAAATGAATATAAATAATACTGAAAGGTTCTTTACTGAGTTAAATCTGCAGTACGACTCACATGTCCGACATGCGATGTTTCCTAGATTTTAGAAAAAAAATTACAGCTTGAAAAATTTTTTGGACGTGGGAGTCATAGAAGCAGTTCAATATTATTGTGTTGCACCAGAAAATAAGAGTAAAATTTTGAAGCTGGAAAAAATGAGTTGTTGATGAAATGTTAAATATTTTACGGAGGGGGGGAGGGAATACCCCCATGAGTCTCCTAACTTGCGAAAAGTGTTCATGATTTTGAACTTTTTACCTCTCTAGCCCTGTAGAAGAATGTTAATGGTAAATATACTGCTTCCTTCCCCTCCAAATAATATCTATGAAATTATCGAAATCTGATGAAAATAGGAGGGGAGGGGGGCGCTATTTTCGAAAAGTGGGAGGCAATGGGGGAAAGGGAGGCCATATTAGGATTCAGGGGATCATCGAACATAAGAATCAGCAAAAATGATAGCAAACAAGCGGAACTTTTTTTTTTGCTGCTCAACCGAAAAACGTTTGAAATTGACAAAAACTGGAAAACTGCTTGCGCTTTGAGCACCGTCTTTTTATTTAAGTAGGAGGTTGAAAATTTGGCAGTGTATTAGGGTGGATAAAGGTAAAAAAATGAGCCACCGCCGTGACCTCTAGGACAAGATTTTTTTTTTACCATAGGTTTGTGAACCACCCTAATGTACTTATTTTCTATGGAGAAGAACATTTGTCTTTTATTATAAACACAGAAAAGTTTTAGCGCTTTATAAATAAATATTTATATAATTGAATAAAATTAAAAAAAAAAAAGAATTTTGACCACAAAACGTTTTTTGTGATTTTTCTAAACCCTTTGCAAGATCATATTTCGATGAGTTAAAAATCACGAATGAAAATTAAATATAAAGTACCATAACGTTAAAAGTTCATAATACTATAACACACCTTGAAAAAAGATTTCCAACTTGTTCTAAAAGTTTTTTTTTCACTCTTCTTTACCAAGCACAGAATTTTCAAGATAAAAGGGTAAAAAATCTTATTACAGACTCTCCCACATTTGACGAAAGAGATTTCTTCGAGTAAAACTTACTTTCTTATTTTTCGCAGCGTTTCCTATTTTGTCGCATACTGTAGATTAAATTTATCTGATTCCGAAGTTCTAAAGTGAAATACCATGATGATAAATAATGGCTTTCAAAAATTGTTTATGCTTTATCTATAAGAGGTTTATGCAAATTAGATTTTCTTGGAATAAATCAAAATTGAAGCTCAAAATATTTTTGGGATATCTGGGAATGTTGTACTAATAAAGGCAAAATAAAATTATACGATCTTATTTTAGAGGACCGATGAAACTTTATAAGGACATGTGCTAATATCACATTATTAATCTTCTTTAAAACAAAAAAAAAAGATCTCTAAAAATTAAAATGAATATAATACGGGGTAAAAAATGTTATCAATGATTGTTGATCGTTAAAACCTCAATAAAATATAACAACTGTTCAAAAGTATTACTCGAACCATTTATCTTGCAAGGAAATTTCTCAAAAAAGTTAAACAGTTTATTTTCAAAGTTTTCTCTAACAATGCATATTTCTTTCATCATGAACAGCTATTTTTACCAATGTTATCTGACTCTAAAAAATACATTCAGGAACTGACACTTCGGGGCGTTCTCTGCGTTAGAAATAAGAAGAGCAGCTCAGATGGTGCATGTTTCTTTAAACTTCCTATACCTAATTTCAAAACAGTTGATGTAGATGTAGTTGTTAGTCAAACTATGCTGTAACAGAGCTACCTCTTGCATACGCATCTGATAAGACTTGAAAGAAGTGTGAGAGATCAATTTACATAATTAACTTCTGATGAATTTCAATGTCAGCTGTCACGACTGCTAGGGAAATTGTTCCATGTCAACTGTACAACTATGTTCCTTAGAACTTATGTCTAAAGTTGCAATGAAAGTTCGGTGAAACTACCCAAGATGGATACATTCGTATCACACTTCAAGCTAAGCAAAAATTCTAACGTTTCACAAAAATGTAAATACTATTCAAACAACTAATAAATATACATGTTTTTATAATATGACGCATATTGTAAAAATTTCTAACTTGTATATTTCAAAATAATATTCTCTCTTCAAATAATTTTAGAAAATATATGATACTAGTGCGTAATTACCGCATAATTACTATGATTAATAACGTATTTTAATGAATAAGATAATGAGTTCATTATGAAAAATAATTTCTGTACCGATTTTTCAGAAAATATTTAATATTTTATTCAATTCTTCCTCGAATTTCTTGCCAGAAAGGCTCTTTTAAAAATTCTCCAAAATTGATAAAACATTTTATGGGCACTTAGTGGCTCATTATGTAACATTTCCATTGTATCCCAGCAAAACATTTGGAATTTATTTATTTAAAAAAAATTTTAAAAATGAAATATATATTTAAAAAATAATGCTTAAATAAATGAGTAAAAAACGAAAAAAAAATTCTTACTTTTTTTCAGGGTTGAAGGGTGCCCGATAGATATTTTTTAATATTCAAAATTTTCCATTTTTGTGAGTGTTAACTAGCTCATTATACACGTTTTGTATGCAATCCAAAAAAGTAATTTTGGTCCACCCTTCTTCACTATAATTGCTTGGTTTGCCTCTAATATAGTTGTTCTATTTTGTTCGTTCAGAAAATGGAGGAGAAGCCGAAAAAAGAGATCTAGTAACTGAATTTTTACTATTGAAAGAAATATCCCACCCCAATATTGTGAGATTACTCGGCGCTTGCACTGAAAAGGGTAAGTTCTTGAACTTTTTGTAACTGTTAATTTTAATATTGATGTTCTTGAATATTTTGCATATGCGTATAATAACTGGTCGTATAAATTTAAGATGTACATACATTCAAAATAAAGAAAGATAAAATAGCATTTACTTGCTACATTTCGCGTTCTCATTTTTCTCACTGGCATATGATGCTGAGCGTGTACATGTACACAATGGTATATAAGTAGCATTTGGTAAATTTAGAGAAATCTGTATTTTACTGTGTTTGAACTATTTTAAGAAACACAATAAAAAAATAATTGAAATGCAATGCGACAACATTGTTATTTTCCTTAACACTTTTTAAAAACATTCCTCTCGAAACACTCAGTTATTTTCTTCTTCTATCTTTTCGATAATATTTTGAAGGACATGGTTAAGATTAATACTGAAGAAATACTCAAAAATAAGATTCAGACTAAGTGGTATTTTTTACCGAACAGAGAGAGAGAGAGAAACCATGCAATAAAGCCACTGGGTGTTTTCGAAATCTTGCAGCTAAATGACGCACTTTTTAGAGGTTGCATTAGAATATAACTCCAGGGTACCTTTAAAAAGTTATCTTGTCCGCAGCTTGTCTAATCCGAAGAACAATTACCAACAAACAAAAGGACGAGGATCGGAAATAAAGCTCGTTTTAGGAGTAAGTCGTTTTAAGCGTGCCCGAATCAATGAGGTTCAACTATAACAAATGGTCATTCGTGTATTTTTGAAGCAATCATATTTTTTAAAAAGTGTACTTTTAAAAATAAGCGACGTTGGTAGCTGGTGAGAAGAATTTCTGTTCCATTTAAAGGGGGAAAAACATGTTTGCGTTAAATTACTCATGTTCAGGTTATTGAATGGTGAACTCGATAAGTCTATTCATAAAGGGAGCTAAAAACACATTTTATTCTTTTTACCCTCTCGATGGAGCAAAGTAAAATTAGGAACTCGAGTTTCTGCACGAACATGGGATCTTTCTATTACTCTATATATGCAAATTCTGAACTAGCAATTCGAAATAGTTTTAATATTAACCTTCTTTTTTCTTCGGAGCTATACGCGGTTTGTTCGTAAATTTAAATTTATATGCACTATTTGTTTTCTTTTTAGTGAATAAAACTATGATAATTTTTAACTGGTAAGGCACTAATATCTTCACATATTCTTTTTTCAGTTTTGTAAGTATCTGTTTCAAAAGCAGTGAATAGTTTTGCCTCACGTTAATTATGTATGCACCTACATGCGGGAAGGGGGTTTGAGTCAAGTGGGGGCTCAAGTCTATACCTTAGAAATGAGTACTTTCTTGTTTTTAGCATTATTTTTTGAAAAAAATAAGAAAAAATTCTTCTTCAGCCATTAAGGAATAAGTGTTTAAAAATGCCAACATTTAGTAATTCTAATCAGCACTGAAATTGCTTTTTAAGTGAAAAAATCTGATAAACCATGGGGAAAATATCTGACCCCCCCCCCTCATCCCTAAAATTTCGCATATGGGCGCCTATGGTAAATTAGTTCGTACATAAAAGCTGCCTAAGAAATTGCAGCAACCCAGAGGATCGGGAAAAACAACTTTTTCTAGTTTGACTTTTGATCCTTGCACAACCTTTATTATCGATTTTTTGAAAATAAGGTACCACTTATTATCTCATTTAGACGTTCCTTGTCATTCATATTCCTTAATAATTGTCTTTATGTAAGTTTTGTATTGAAATTAATGTTCCAACATGTTTTCAAAGAACTTCACTTGCTTTCTATGCTAAGTTTTAATTTCAGTTGTTGCTTCTTTATATTGATTTATGTTTCATCACGAAACATTAAAATTACTTTCGATAAATCAGGTCCATATGTTTTGATGTAGACTATTTTTACTCTTTCTTAGGCGGACCGTTTTATGTCATTGTCGAATACGCAGAAATGGGCTCGCTCAGAGCCTACCTGCGAAAAAGAAGGCGTCATAACAACTGCTGTCAAGAGAACCCCACCTATGGGGTTATCGTGCCGAACATTGACAACCCTACGGATTACTACCGGTATCCATGTCAAAGGTCTCGCTCTGAACCTCGTCATAGTTATTTTCACAAGGAGCAACTATCTTTTGCTTGGCAAATCGCAAAAGGAATGGCATATTTATCTAGTACAAAAGTAAGTGCATTTTCTATTCATTATCATCACATTGTATTCATTGCTGTTTTGTGCCAGCTAGGCTGGAAATTTGGGGTACACTGCTTCCCTTATCCAACTGTACTATAATTTGGTGTGAAGTCCGACTTCCACACCACAGTACACATGCCCTAAGGACCCGCTGATAGGGTAGGGTAACCATTCACAGCTCAATAGCACATTCACGCACAAAACACATGAAGGGCCAGGGGGGAAAAGATGAAAGTCACTTTTTCGTCAATTTTGAGATATTAGCACTATCTAGGGGGTATGAAGGAGTACTATCATCTGGTAGAACAACAAGGAGGAAAAAAGATGAGAAACGAGCGAAATGTGTATAAAAACTCTATCAACTATACAAGGAGTTACGAGAAATCAAACTTTGTTCTTCGTTTTTCTCGAAATTGCTTTTTGGTCACTTTCATATTTTTCCCCCCTAGCCCTTCATATGCATATAAACTTCTTACAATATCAGATTAATTCATGTTTCCTTTCTTAAAAGAGAAATTTATTTACAAAATTTAGTTTAATTTATAATTTATTTTTCTCAAATTTTCTAACGGTTTCATTTGATGCACTATTTAAGCTATTTTTCATTTCAGCTCATTCATCGAGACTTAGCAACTCGAAATATCCTTCTAGCCAAGAGGAAAGTCGCCAAAATATCAGACTTTGGCTTATCGAGGGATATTTATGAAGGCGAAACATATCTCAAAAAAAGTAAAGTAAGTAGCACACCGATTTAAGTTAAATCAAGTAAAACTTCTGAACAAACCAAATAAATATAGTTAAAAAAGCTCTAATCTATTACTCAAAAATGTTAACTTTTACCCAAAACTGATGATAATGCACATGAAAACGAAAAATATTTGCTATGGAGCAAGCGGTTATAATTTTCTCATATTTTCTGACAAAAGTGAGTCATGGAAACATTTTTGAAATTCAGTAGTACTGTGGAACCTCGGTAACTCGACACCCCAAGGGGAGTCGAGTTGAGCGGGTGTCAACTTACGGAAGTTTCGTAATCTCAAATCTTAAATAATTTCATTTTTGCTTACTATCGGAATCATAAAAGTTATTTCCAATAAATGATTTTTCTTTCTTTCTTTCGTTTTGAAAAGTACATAACAAAATAAATAGAACAGTTTTGAATTTCTCATTAGAAATAAATCTATAATTTTTAAAAAGAGATAATCGTTCCTTGTCAATCAAGTCTATTAAAGAGAAAAGCACTGATCACACTTGTTAGAAAAACACATATCAGCTTACTTTGTTTCTCCCGTGAACAGCCCTGAGTATATTTTTTCTCCAGCCCTTTTTTTCTAACCCTGCGACTCCAAACAACACAGAGCGTGATTGCTGAGTCCTCTGGGTACATGGGGGAAGTTCTCTAAAAGAGTTTTATCAGAAAAGAATCACTTGACCAACAAAGAAGCCACAAAGTTCCTCAGGAATGGTCAATGTGAAAGAATATCGGTTATGAAAAGTAAACAAAAAAGCAAGTGGGTGTCGACTTATAGAGGTTCCGGTGAATGTGTGTCAAGTTAGAAAGGTTTTCCTCCATTGGAAGGAGACATTAATGGCGATTTATCGAAGTGGTCAAGTTATCCACGTGTCGAGTTACAGGAGTTCCACTGTACTTCTGATTGGATGGAGAAACAATCCATATGCAGAGTATAATCTTTATGCATTCATTGAAGAAATTTGTTAGTTGATAAAATTGCATCGTAACTTTCGATATAGAAGGTAACATAAAGGCATGCTAGAAATCGCTCGTGTACTGTTTTTTCACTATGAAGAGCTCTGAAACCATATGACCCCTCATTCGCGACCTGAGAAGCATCATATGAGTTTCAACTCATAACGCTTCTTATGGGCCACTTCGTGCTCGCTAGTGCGTTCCTCGTGTTCGATTCTTGGCAAACAGCGACACTTGAAGTATACATTTAGCTGTATCTCCAGACTTATTTCCTCAACTGAAATAATTTTTAAAAGGAACACGAGATAACCTTAGCTTAATTCGTTTTAGAAAACTGTTGGTATGTGTTAAATGAAGAGAAATTCGAAAATAACTAAAGGATTAAAATTTTCGAATTAAATGTTCTTTTTTTCCCTTTTATTGTGCAGTGTTTCCCTTTTTTGAGATAAAGGTTTTATCAGATGTAACATGGGCTATTCAATAAATTGTTGGTTAGAACCATGGCCGCGCCACTACCAGCAATGGGACCCGGCACCAGTTTTAATATCGGGCCCCCCATTCACCCCCCCCCCCCCAAATTGCATATTTTTATGCCGTCATTTCAGCACATTTGCAATTGTAAAAGAAAAAGGAGAAAAAATATTTTTTCGGAAAACCTTTTTTTTTTAGTTACGAAAGTGCGCATCTGTTTTTATTTTCACGTTATTTGTATCGCCAGATGATTTTAAAAGCAGTGCCATTTCCTTTGCGCAAAAAGGGTGTTTCATTCATTAGTGTTTGTACTAGCAGTTGTTTCATATTGAGGATCGGCAATGGAAAGCGAGATTTTTTTTTTTTTTGAAAAACAGCTTTTTTTTTTTGATGAAATTATTGACACTATAACTAGAAAAACATGTTCAAAACCGAATGGGCCCCCCAAAGCTCCGGGCCTCGGTAATAGAGGTCCAGTATTCCCCCCCCCCAAAAACGGTTAGAACAACTTAAGTTTTGATGTAATAAGTACAAAGACATTTTTTGAGAAATATTTGAAACTTATTTTCTTCTGCGACAGTTTGTTTGTTTATTTATTTATAAAATTTTGTTTGATCTATCCTTTTACGGCACGTGTTTCTGAAACAATAAAGAAAAAAAGCGCGTAGAAGATAAAGTATATAGCTATACAGTTTTTTGAGAGTGAGTTGCGAATTTTAAGAATTTGGAAATTTTTGCTCTAGAATACCTGATGCGAGATTAGCAAGCATTAATATTATTTATAATTATTTTATTTCAAACAAATTTCAGGGTCGAGTTCCTGTCAAATGGATGGCTATTGAATCACTAGAAGATCAAATTTATACTACAAAGAGTGATGTGTAAGTTTTTTTACTTTTTTCAAGTATAGCATATAAATAGATTTTTGTGCGAGTAAAATAGTCATATAGTTGTACACATATTGCAGTTTAAATTGTGCTTTAATATGTTTTCTAACATGCAACTTGCATACAAAGTGCTCCAAATATGATATAAACTTTGTTTTTTAATATGTGTGTCTATTATATTTAATTATTTTATTATAATGTTATATAATAATATGATCATAAAATAATTAAACATTTTTTATTATATGATAATAACACTATTTTATTATACTATGCTATGTTTTTTTATAGCTGGTCCTTTGGAGTTGTTATGTGGGAAATTTTAATGCAAGGTAAGAATGGTATTTATTAACTTAACAGCACCTTTGTAAGGTTCTTATTCAGATTTTCAATTCATCAAAAAAAAATTGTGTGCTCTCAAAGACATGCCATAAGCAAGTAATGTTGCTGTAGAGCTCTTAAACTTAATTACTAAGCAAAGCTAATATTCCGATTTCTTGTTTTTTTTTTTTTCCTTTTTTTACATCAATTTCGTTTCCGGTTAATTTAATTACATTTTGCAGGCGCAACACCTTATCCTGGTGTAACACCACAGCGACTGTACAACTTGTTGAAAGCAGGTTATCGAATGAGCAAGCCTGATTACTGTTCTGAAGAAATGTAAGTGCAACTTTTTTTTCCTTGGGGGGGGGGGGATTGTGTCAAAAATCAAAACTTAAGTAGATATTTCATTCTTGAATAACAGGTGGAAAAATAGTTTAAAAAAAACAAACATATTTTCTAGGTACCAACTGATGAGGCAGTGCTGGAGAGATCAACCTCAAGAAAGGCCTTCATTTAAAGAAATTGTCCAAAAATTAGATTATTTCCTTCAAGATACTGTTGTAAGTATTTACACTTAATGTTTAAAAAAGTAATTAAGGGACGTATGGAAACTTTAAATTTGCTCGCAAGGGTTTTATCCTAAGGTTCTAAATTCAAGTAATATTTAAAACTCAAGTAAAAAAGTTTTCGTTTTATTTTAGGCTTTTCTTTTCAAACAGCGTATTGTTTCCATATACAGCGAAATGTATGAACGAGAAGATTGTTGTAGTACAATTTAAGTAGCACTTTTGTTTTGCTGGTATGTCTTTATTTTTTTTTCATTTAGGAGTATATGGATTTCAATGCATTGACTTCTACTTCAAGTGCCAGCGGTTCTAGAAAAACACTAGTGTCAAGCGGTAAGAAAAATTTTGCTCTTAATTCCTCGACATGATCCTGGGTACAATGAAAATCTTATTTCGTTTTTTATAGTAGAACATGTTCATTTCTTGTGTTTTAATGCTATAGCTGTCACAGAAACTTTATTTGGAAGCTTCAAATAATTATAATAGATAATTTTGCTTCAAGATTTTTTTGAGAAAGAAAATTTACGTAAAAAAGGAAATAGCGAAGGAGAAGAAAAAAAATTAGTTTTAAAATTTTCTTTTTTTTTTCTTTTTAATGTTTCTTCAAGAAAAAAAATAATTTTATCCAAATTGATTTTTCTATGTGTGCATAAAGTCCATGTGACAAAGTATCCTTTCCAAGGGAAGCTGTAAGAATCCAAATAAGTAATCAATATCATAATGTCTTTTGAATAAACCACTTGATTATATTTGAATAAACCTCTTGTACAAGTCCATCAGAAATGAATTTAGGGATTTCATTTTAATCTCACCTTCTCAAAAATTGGACAGACGGGGGAAAGGAACTTTTTCTAATCAGAAAGGACACTTTTTCTTTATATAAACCTCAGATAGAAAAGGTTCTGTAAATCGCATTTCACTCGCTAATAGGTTCACTGTCGTGGTCACTAAGTATTCATTATTGTGAAAAAAAATACTGCTTTATAATAGGAAAATCTTGAAGTTTTCCGTGAGCAAATAGTTTACTTTTTTTTCAAATGCTTTATATCTGTACCATTTGTGCTGCGACTGAATGAATGTTTTGGCATCCAGACAGCTGATATTAGAGAGTCTTATAAGACTGGTTTTTCGTTTAGATTCTTTATTCGTTTCATTATTATTTTCATTGATAGTTTTCATCCGGCTACAATGTAGTGATCCAGATTTGAAGCACTAGTACCTGTATTAAAGAGAAAAATCAAAAACAGCTGATTCAGTTGGAACTGGGTTGTTTGTTCCACTTAGACACTTAGATAATGCGTATCTATATTTGCAATATTGTAAAAGAAGTTGAATAGGGTGCAGTTGCTGTTTGTTGGCCGCCTAGAGAAGGCGGATCTCTTTTTTGAAATATTGTAACAAGGAGTATTTACTAAGTACAGTTGAAGTTTAAGATGTAGACACTTTATAACGACTTCGTTTTTTTTTTATTGAAATATATATAACAAAAAACTTGCGTTTCATTCTATGCAAGAACGAGCCATCACCAACCAATAGTCTATGAAAAAACAAGAAAAAAAATCTTCCAAGACTATTAAACTTAGTTTCACAGGGGGAAGTTCTAACGTAATCTTAAATATAAGAACAATATCCTTAAAAACTGATTCAAAAAATTGTGATTCCTAAATATTTTTGTAATGTGGAGTTTTCCCATTCTTGAATCAAAGTCTTTAATTGTTTCCAACAAAGGTCACGAAGAAAACAAGACATTTGTTGCGCGGTGTGGTCCGACATCAATCGTCTCCTCTGTTTAATCGTGTGCTCTATGAAATAAGAAGACATAGTGCTTAAGAAGTTATCACATGATCCTGGCACGTAGTGTTGCAAGTATTACTCAAATTCTTTCGCACAAAAATGTTACTATAGGCTGTATCAGACTAGATAAATTATTTGAAAACGAGTTCTGTATTCAGTGCCACGTGGTAATTTCAGCAAACTTCAAAATTATCGAAATATACTACTACTGTGGAGCAAAGATCTTTGATAATCACTTTTAATGGCTGTTGAGATCCTATTCTGGTTTCATCAAACAAATATCCCCTCTTTTAGGAGAAATAGCCACATTACGTGCATTCAAAGTTAAACTGCTGTCAAGATGGTTATTTTGATGTTTATTAAGTATATGAATATTGATGCATTTATTTTTTGGGAAAGAGCTTTCATTTTATGTTGGTATTTTCAATCTTTTTTTTTTTCATTTTAAAATCTTTTTTACTGTTTTCGAGACTTTTTATATTGAAAAAAAAAAAGAATTCAGGATTTTTTAAGTCACTTAAATAGTCTCTCGTAAAAAAATATCTGTTTTAACTGTTTAGCTATTTTCTTACTTATTTGGAATTGTATGGGCATTTGCATCATTTCTTTTCTAGTAAAAGAACTTAACATTGAATGGAACGCCCATTTCACTAAACCTTCAAGTAATGGCAAACTTCTCGGGAAACATTTAGTGCTTAGTGACTCTTCAAACTTCTGTAACGATTCACATGGGTGCAATAACGAATCGTTACTGCGTTTCATTTGCAAAGCACTAAAAGCACTTTTCTGAAGAAAATCTGCATATATACTTCTCCTGGTAAATAAATTAGAATGACCTTTCCACAGTGAGATCAAATTTAGTTTTCTTTTAGAAGAATCATCTATTTTTTCAGGCAACGAAAAAATCTTTTTTTCAAGTAAAACGGATGTTTTTAATAAACGGAGAAATAATAACGGATGTTTTTCCTAGTTCTTCGGGACGAATGTATAATATAATAATATAAAATGAAAGTAAAGAATCCTACTTGAGAATTTGAGCTATGAAAGAAAGTAATATTTCTCGCATAGGGAACGGGAGGGGGGGGGCGAATATCAGGGTTAAAAAGAAATAAATGAACCTGTCGAAAATCATTTGCTATTTAAACTCTTTGCAAAAAAATCAGAGCAACAAGTGTTGGACTTTCTAGAACAATATTGGTGTCCACCGACAAACTCTCTAGGGTTTACTAGCTCCAGCCTGGAGCACAAGCAGTGAAAGTTCTGCTTATTAATAAAGAAATTTAAAAGCTTTACCGAATGAAGTAGGATATTTATTGTTGGCATTTTCAGAACCGCAGTCCCTTTTTTCATGAGCAGACTAGTACACATGTGACAGTTCTTTAAGAACTTATCTACACCACTGAAGCATTCTCGCTCTCTTGATACGAGGATTGATCTAACCTGAAGTACAGAAATCGCGCCTGGGAGAATAACCGCTCCTTCAAAGTAAATTCAAACGGAAAGAAAACGTCATTGAACCACGTCAGTGTCTTACAATCTACCATAAAAGTGGGTAATGAGCTCCTACAGGTAAGTAGAAACAGACAAATAAAGACTCCAGCCCTGTGGTCTTATGTAGTTACCGGACAAAGAGCCATCCGTATGTATATGGATCCAATATTCTGCTGGGTAACGTTGCTCAATTTTTTACAAATGGACAACTCTTATTTGCAATGCATTGAAGTTTTTGTTCACTTTCATGTCTAAGTCAAGTCGCTCATCAATGAAATTATAATCCAACGAATTGGAGAGAAAGCAACAATGACGGATTCAATCAGTCAGTTTCATGGCATTAGTTTAAACTAATGACACATTGTAATAAATGAGTGAATAATAACATTGATTTGTTTTCTTTACATGACGTTTTGCACAATGAACTTTAAAATGTTTCCATATTTTTCAGATCCTCTTGCAACAGTCCAGTATACAAGTGTACTTGTAAATGAAGACGAGGAACAGTCCTCCGAAGAAGAATCCCTGGGAAATATTGGACTCGTCAATCTGTTCAATCAGGCGCAATTATCAGCTGGTTCAGATAACGCACATAAGCAATACAGCAAAGCGTAACTTAAAAATGTCTTCTCCACACAATTAATGTTTTTTCTGCAATATAATGTTTTACTGGAATGAAACTTTTTCATCCTGGAAGCAGACACTTGTACCTACGTTTCTGTCAATGGTTGAAGTTCTTACGACTAAAGCGATCAATCGAAAGTAGAGGTGCCAAAACTTTTCCAGGTCATTGCGAGAAAAGTATTCCAGTGAAGTGGTTTATAAATTTCATTTTTTCATCAAAATGTTTAACGTTTTCTTTAAAATGAAAACAACATTGCATGTCTGTCATGTTTCAAAAACTGAAATTTTATGGAATACATTTCATTTAAGACTTTATTTCATTTTTGATGTTATATTGCTGTGATGTTATTCTCCTTCATCAGAGTGGATACTCAAAGAAAAAGCGATCAGTCGAAACTGCAATCAAAGAATGAAAATGAATATTGCCAACAAAACTATTTGGTAAACTTTCGACCAACCGTTTCTTGCACCAGTTTCAGGCCTTTACTTCCGATAAAAATGCAGGACATTTGTGACATAATTTCGAAAACCTTTCACATGATGGTCACAGAAATGCCGAGTTTAAAAATACATGTTAGTGAATCAGTCTCATAAACTGAAACGATATTTGAGTGTTTTCTTCATGAAAAAACACCGACTTTACTATTAACAATACATTCTAACAAAATATTCAAGAAACTTGTAAAAATCATTTTGTATTCTAGTCCAAATAGCAGCAGGAGCAGGTGACTCTGTGTTATAAGTTTAAACAGTAACCAAAGTAAATGACTAATGAAAAAGGTTTTGCTGGCAAACGAAAAAGACATTGTGATGAAATTTTACTTTATTTTAATTCGTCAATATAGTTTTGCCTGTTAACATGATGTATATTGTGGATCATATTTACTGCTGTCTTGATTGAAATGCTAAAAAATATTATGCTGTTTAAAAACCCGGGCTGTTGAGCCCGAGGAAAACTGACCGACTTCGACTTCTGGAACTTTGAAGCCTCCGACTCTACTTCCTTAACACCAAAATCACTCAGACTCTACTCTCTAACTCCGAAGCCCTGGCAGAATTTCAGACTCAAGGAGAAAAGGAGCCACTCAGACTTCCGAAGTCTTAAAGTTTTCGAGTAGGGCAGTCCTGAAAAAAAAACTGCGAACTTAAATGAAAATAAGAAAGTATCTCGTTTTTCTAAGCAAGCTAAAAACATTTTTTCAATGCAGAAATGAGGACTCAAAAATTAAAGTCTCAATCTAGTCATATCCTTGATAAATGTTTATAACTTCATATGTTTGTCTTTTAACTTAGCTATTTTAAATCTTTCATCTATTAAAAGTGAAATGTGACATTAGCTAACCCAAATAGTCTTTCATGGTAGTGTATTAGGGTGAATATCAGGAAAAGTGCTAATTTAAGTCACAAATGAATTTCTCAAGCACTTCCAAATAAAAACCAAAAATTTTTTTTTTCCATACAGTAAACTGCGTCGCACATACAATCCATGACAAAATTTTCAGGTTTTACTTTAATTTGTGACAATAGAACTCTTTTTATTGCCTTAATGTCATGTCGGCAGCGCGTCACACATTCGAATCGCAAAGTTCAAAAAAATCCTGTGGATTATAAAACATCGCAGCAGAAACAAATACAAAAGGAAATAACGTGTTTTATGTTCATCTATGACGATTAACTCTTGTATTTTAGATAAAATGAATTTAGATCGATAAAAAAAAGCAATTTCTGCTTGTCACAAGTTTTCATAACATGACGAGTGAGCCAACTTTCGGAATGATAAAATCTAGACAAAACATTTTTTGGCGCCAAAAAATTACGCTGGGTGAAGCTCTAATATGTGATGTTTCAGTTCCGATAGAAAATTTTCTCTTCGGCTGCATTAAATTACAGGTAAGATTTTTTCAATCTTGACTTTTCTGTTTCTACCAAATGAAGTGTCATGTCGGCAGCGGAAATTAAGACACAAAATAAAGTAATTTTTCAATTTATTTTTGCATAATGGAAAAGAAACCTATTGTCATGGACATAATAAGGTGTTTTTATTTTCGAATCTTTAATTAGGGATGCTCAGCTATCATACTGCGGGAAATTTGTCATGTCGGCAGCGGTCATGTCGGCAGCGCGGAAGTAGAAGGTATTTGTTACGAAACTGATGCGTGCGTTACCGATGTTTTTTCGCAATTTTTTCTTCGTGTTATGAGTTTGTTGAGTTTTAAAGTACACAGATAGATTCAAGTGCATCGTTTTTCCTGCCAAATTTTCCCATTTCAGCAGTTTATTCATTGTTTTTTAAATGCTTCAAAAACATGAATTTTTCCGCAAATTTGAGTTTTCAAACAAAATTATTGCGTTTTTCACCCTCTTTTCTTTTACATCAATATTCCGACCTTCGTTCGTAACTACTGCACCCAAAAATATAATTTTGTTTTAAAATGGAAAACTTACGAACATTTTAGTGAAAATCACCCTCCCCCGCCAAACTCTGACTGTCCTGAATTAATTTCGTTTTTTAAGATTGTGTTAAGAATTTTATTTTATTTTGATTTTTTAACTATTAACCTATTTATCTGTTTGAAACAAACTTTGTCGCACTTATTTAGACTTTAACTAACTTTTAATTAGTCTCTAATTTTATTTATAAAACAAAAAAGCGTTCAGGCTCTGAAAATATTATTATATTCTAAGTAATAATTATTTTATTTTGGAACATAAAAGGTAGTGAAAGTGATGATTACTTTTATACACTAAGTGTAAAATCTGTAATATTTGTCAGTTCGATAGCATTCTCACCATGTCGGTAACGCTCAAAGACAACCCCCCCTAAAAGGAGGGTAAATGTTCACCTTGACCATGCCCCTAATTTTTAAAAAATATTGTTACTAATGTGTATTTGAAATATCCTATTAATTTAATTTTCTGAGTATCTTCAAAAATTGAAAATTTCCATGGTCAAATTAGCACTTTTCCTGATATTCACCCATTAACTTTTTATCTATAAAAATATTTTTACATTGAATATAAATGTAAATTTATTGAATCTGAATTGGCTGTCAAAATGAACATTAGAGATGCTATAAAATTTATGTTTATGTAATTTGCTCTCAGATAGCTTGGTCCATTGTATGAGAGAATTAGTGATGTACCGGATCGCTGATAATGATATCGGTATATCGTATCCGTTTACAGATACGAATACGAACCAGTAAGGTTACACATTTTTTAGCAGTACTTTTACAATTGGTTAACAGAGAATTCAGTCTCACTTTTTTCGAAGATTCGAAGATTCCCTAGAAAAGTCAAATACTTCAATAGTTAACTTTTTTTGATCGGACACAAATCAATAAAAACTGACTATTTCATTGCTAAATTATTACTTTATAATTTTTATTAGACATAAACACAAATTTTAATTAAACTGAATCGTATTTTAGCGCATTTCAATTTCCCATGCGTAGAATTTCGAACACGTAATAAAAAGGTTATAAAGAGGCCCGTCATTTAGAAGGGGCAGGGGGGGGTCAATCGCCCCCCTTGGCTTTAAGTAATCAATGTATTTACATGTAAGTGGGCGTGGTTTTTTATGTTTTCCGATGAAATTGCATTGCGTTTGGACCCTTTGCCCCCCCCCCCCTGGAAAAACTTGAAATGACGTCCCTGGTTATAAAAGATTCGTCTAAGATATGCCAAACGTAAGACGGATAAGGATGCGGATACAGATATTTATTTTTACTCGAATATCTGCGGATACGGATTCAGCTAGCCGGCACATCACTAGAGAGAATATAACAATTGAAATAAAAAGATGACCTAGTGTGAATAGAAATTTTATATAAAAAATAACTATCAAATATTTTGAAGAAAATAAATACCTTTGTGCGAAAGATGTAGAGTTTAAATCCAACGTTTAAATGCACACCTGTAAATTTGTGCATTTAAACGTTGGATTTAAACTCTATATCAAATATTTTATTATGAAATGATAGTATTTTTGCCACTAAAATTCAAGATACTCAGACTGTTTAATTTTATACCATTATTGTTACTTTTGTTGTTATTTTTATTTATTATATTATTTATTTATTTTTTGAAGTGGATAATGATGTAACAGCTGTTGTCAAAGTACATTTTTGTACACTAGTTATCAAATCCAATATATAAAATTGAAATAAATTTATGGCATTATTCACTACATATGTTTCAATTACGATGTTAATTAATGTGTGATTTTTTCTCTTATAGATTTTTTTTAATACACGATGCACAAAGTGGTAAATTGTAACTTTTAAATATTTTAATAATCCAAAAACAAAACTGTTTTTCATTTTTTGTTTTCTAAGTTTGGGAAACTTACGTTACATTCTTTTAACTAAGTTGCTTTCTCCCGAATAAAGGTATGCTCAAATATTTTAAGAACTATATGAAAACATCACAACAAAGGCAGAAGAAAAAAGATTGGAACCCTGATTTTACGTTGGCCGTTTCGTACGTTATATTGCTTCCGACGCAATTTTCTGCTTGTCCCTGACTGATAGTAATGTGAAAAGATTCTGGATTCTACGTTTTTCTTTTTCAAAAAATCCTCTTAATACGTTTTTCTACAAACACGTCAAAATCTACAATATTCATGCTTTTTTAAAAAATTTTTCCCAGATAAATTAATATCATTGCTGTTTAAAGCTGCCAAGATATTCTTTTTGTTCAGTTTTGCATTCCAAGCAAATATAGCTTCCTCCGATCTTCCAACCCAATCTTCCTTCTGAACAACTCTTCTTGAAATTCTTCCGGAAGTCAATGTCGCCTGAAAAAATCATCACATCTGGAATTCCTTTCTCAATAGGTTCAATACCCTATACCCACTTCCGATGATAGTAATAAGACTACGAAATTGAAAAAGAAATAATGGAGGGTGTCTAAACAGCTTTTCAAACGATTCAAAGCATAAACACTTTAAAATAGCCGAGCCCTTAACGTTACCAAACATGGTCAACACTGTAAAAAATGAATTTTGTTTTTACAGTATAATGCAGCTAATTTTATTATAATAAACTGTAAAAATTGCTAATTTTACAGTAGTGAATTGTAAAGTTGCTAAGCGTACAGTACTGAACTGTAAAAATGCTAATTTTACAGTATTAAACTGTAAAATTGCTAATTTAACAGTAATAAACTGTAAAATTGCTAATTTTACAGTTTATTACCGTGCAGTTTACAGTTTAAGCTGGAACCTCTGCTGAAAGTTTTATACTGTTGTTATTATAGTATACTAAAACTAAATTTTACTGCAATAAACTGTAACATTTCTAACTTTACCTTGAGAAACTGTAAAACTGGTAGTTTTATAGTTTATTGCTGTGCTTTTTACTGTTTCAAATTGGAACCTCGGCTGCCAGTATTATACTGTAAAAACAACAGTTCATTTTTTGAAGTGTACAATCGCGTTTTTAAGACTTCAATTTCAGAAATCGATTACAGGACTTGTGGATAAGAAATTCAACGGCCACTAAATATGCGCCGCACGTACCTAGTGGGTCTTTATGGTCTCAAGCAGACAAGTTATTTATGTTTTTCGAGACAGGTGGAAGGTACACATTCAGTACATATTATAGCGAAAAACAAAACCAAGCCCGTTATTTTCAACAACATGTAGTGCTTACTTCCTTAAGAGTACTAATTACGATCAAAGAATTGGTCAGTTTAACTCATCCCCAATAGTTACAATTTATTGAAAACTTTTGCTCCATAACCTGAAAATCCATAATTTTATCGTATGCATGTTTTCCTTTATTTGTTGAAATTACTAGATTTGTGATTTTCTTTACTGAATCAGTAACATCCGACGAGTACCATTTCCTTCAGAGTAGTTTTAAGCAACTTGGTTAACTTTGAGTCACTAATTTTTTTGAAATTTATTTGACTACAAAATAAATAAATAAATATGACAAAATAAAGGTTCAATATATTGCACTCACCTGCAAAGATCTTGAAATAAGTTTCGTATCCTCCATTTTACAAAAAGAAAGTATGCATCTTTATAAAAAGCATTATTCAATATTTCTGATGTTTGGACGCTGCATTTGCATCCATTCGTTAAAAGTGCTCTTTCCAAACTCTATAATTATATGCAATATTATAAAGATTGGAAATATTGTAAGGTTGTAATGCAAAAAAGGAGAGTTTTTCAACATTTAAGATTTTACTTCGCTGCATCGAAATTGCACTATTTGTACTAAAATAAATTATTTTGCATTGCTTTTTTGACGTGATTCAAAGTTACCCTAACTGGCGGTGCTGCTAAAAAATCAGGCTCATAATTCATCTTTAATGATTTGTGTGTTTTCTAAATATTAACTAACTATAAAATTGCTCGGATTATTTTTCCGTTTTATATTACCGTAAAATGGGGTGTATAAGAACGGGGGGGGGGGATTCGGAACAAAACTTCCTGATCATACAAAGAAATTCTTCATAAATGTACCGCCGGGTAATTTTGGCAGTTAATTTTTTTTAGAAGCGTAATACTATAAGAAGTAGGAAAAAAAATATTTTTGTCATTCTGGCAACACTATTGGCTTCTGTGCAAGGGTGCAAGGAGGACGCTAAAAAACATCAAGTTTTCATAGTCTGCAAAACTTCGTATGTAAGTAAAGACCCCTTTACATTTCAATTCTAAGAATTATATTTTTTAATTATGCATATATCTGAGCAACAGACTACCACATTAGAAGAGATAACATACTTTAATTGTGGCATAAAAATGAAAAATTCTTCATAATGTCATAGGATAAGGATTAGCGGAGTGAATCGGAACACTTTGTTCTGTTGTTCTAATTCAAATTTATTTAAAGGAAACTGTTTGAAAAATCAAGATTCTAACCCCAATTCTTCTACTCAAGCAAATTACAAGGATTTATTACTGTTTATCCCTTCTCGTGAACAACTAGATCTTAGAATGATAGAAAGTTGCAGATTTAAAAATATTTTTGCTCCGGGAGACTTTTTTTTACATAAAATACATGGGGAAAAGTCATAGACTTTATGTAGCAAAAGTCCAGCACACAGATAGTGATGAATAAGTGGGAAAACCTTACAGAACAATACCCGAAACCCAGGGATTTCAAGAAACTAAAGAAAAGGAAGCGTTCATCCCAGAAAATGTTATGAAAAAACTGAAGCCAAACCACAACTGCTAGTTTTAAGGACAAGTACATATTTGTGGACGACATGAGTGACTTTAACTTAAGTTAAATCTTTGTATTTCAATTCAAAAGCATTTTTTAAATTAATTTTAATTTTTCTTAAGTTCAAAAACTGTTGAATTTTGACAAATCATAAACATTTACTGGTATGTAAAATAAACTTTTATTTGACAGTAACTATCTGTTCTTATTATCCCCCATCAATATTACTCTTGTTTGTGAGACCTATTACAGGTTAAATTGAAAAAAAAAATTAACAAGTGTTCCGATTGACCCCTATCAGCGGGGTGATTCGGACTACCCCTAAATTTATATATATATATATATATATATATTTATATACATATATATACATAATAACTGTTCAAAACGTTTTGTCTTTGCTTGGAATATCAAAAACAAAGCAAGACCGAAGTTTTTACCCAAAAAATCAAATTGAAAAAAAATCTTTTAACAACTTTTTTTCGAATCAAAACTGAAAAGTGTACCGATTCACCCCATTTTACGGTACATAAGTAATAATAATAACTTGGAAACTATTAAAATATGAACGAGCTAGTTTAAAATACAGAAATTGTGACTGACAGTTACATAGATCATATTACATAGATCATTACATAGATCATTTACATAGATCATATTATTATTATTATTATATTGATGATCATTTCATTTAAATACTGCTCAGGCGCTTAAACTTTTTTAATGATTTCCGTACATGTTTTCTCACAGGTACCATGTACGAAACCATGGGTAACGTGTTACGTAACAGGTACCATGTTAGTAACGTGTTATTACTAAATATTTGCTCTGACAAATGTTCCTTCTGTCAGTCATAAAATCGTCAAAATCCTTGATGAGCTATTACAAATCTCTTGCAAATACTATCACTACAAATTCACCGTTAATGTAAAATAATGAGACACAATAAACATACGAATGAGCTGGTTTAAAATAGAGAAATTGAGGCTCAAAGTTACCAGACCAAACATATTGATTACCTTTTCATTGAAAAATTAATCAGGTGCTCAAATTTATAATTTTTGTAAAAGTCATCACACGGGTGTTATTATTAAATATTTGCTCTGCCAAATTTTCCTTTTGAGAGTCATCAAGTTGTCAAAATTCTTACTGAGCTAATAGAATGAACAGTCTTGGTACAAATTCGCAACAAATTGCTCAAAATTACTATTTTTGTACAAATCTTTACATACGTGTTATTATTAAATATTTGCTTTGTCAAACTTTCCTTCGCTCAGTGATCAAATTGTCGAAATTCTTACTGAGCTAATTCAAATCTCTTGCTAATGCTACAAATTCACCGTTCAATATAAAACAATAAGATAATATTTTGAACATCTTTAATTTGTTTATTTATGTGTATACTTGGCGCTATTCTCGGAAACCAATTTAATTATTTGAAAACTATTTTTAATTAAATAGTACATGTAGAAAGCTACAAAACTTACAAAATCATTGCAAAGTGTGAACATTTGAATATAAGTTTTAAGGATTAACACAATACGAGACCAGTTATTTAATAAATATTTTCATGCTACTTTAATTTCCATAACTGCCATTGAGCGTCTAAAAGTCAAATATTTTACTCACTTTAATAAATGTTTCTTTCATTTTTCGTTTATTATTATTATTATTATTATTATTATTATTATTATTATTGTTTCTATTTTTATTATTCTGTTTCTTTCTAAGCATGAATTTAGAGGTAACATTTTCCTATCTTATATAGATGGCGCCATAAACTACTTCGTATCCTTTCGAGTCCTCGGACAACAGCTCTTACTGTTAAAAAAAAACCAAACTATACCGGTATTTTTAAAACGATCAAATTTAAAATAAAAATCTTTTACGAGGAAAAAATTGGTAGTTTCTATTTCCTAATAGAGCACATAACTTATTTATCAAATTTTCTTTTCCAGAATTGTGAGGTTTTAGCTATTTTTAATTTTGTAATTCATTTCTTTTTCCTTGTTTTTCTACTATTGAAATTGAATGGGAATAAGAAAGATTATCATTAATTTACAGTGTGAGTATAACTGTTATTCCAGACATTTTACAGAAAGGTACGGATTGTAATCACCATAAATGTACATTTATACATATCAAAATAAAATATGTTTAAAAAAACTATTGCTTTTCCTTTCTCAGTGGCTGCGCTTTAATAAAAATGAAAAAAGTATTACTAAGTAAGCTTCTTTGCGAGAAAAAATGAAACAATCCATATTTTGAGTCACTTTATATCAGAAGTAAAAGCGTATTTGGGAAGCTGTTGCGAAAAATATCTCCCTTTTTGCAAGAACATCCTTGGTTTTTAATCTTCCGGTCAGATATAGTTGCCAAAAAATCAGAAGAACAAAGTAAAAAAAACTTTTGTAAAATAAAAGGATTTGAAACAAATTTATAAGAATCTATAATAAAATATGTTTTATTTTGACGGTCACTTTTAAGAAATAATTAAATTTTAAGAGCAATACAGAGATAAGAGTTTGCGTAAAATATTGGGGTGTGAAAAAAAAACCATGTCATAATATTGTTTTCATTTGGTATTTAAAAAAAATCATTATGAATTTTACGAATTTTAAGAGACATTCCAGACAATAAACAAATAAATAAAAATAAAGGCTGCTGAATTTAATATTGAAATAGCTTTTTTAGTTCTTCGATTTCAAATAGCATTTTATAACTTCTAAAAAAAAGACCAAAATAATGTCGAGTATTCGAATAGAGTCTTTTTCCTGATAATTGTGTGAAAGTTTGTAACTTATTTTCTTCCACTCGGCAGATGGCAGCATGAGAGATGTGGCTAACACTTTCCTACTGATGATAGTGAAAAGCGCGTCGAGTTTTTTCATTTTAATTTGTAAATTTAACAAAGCTACACTACACGATTTTTACATCCTGTAATTCTGGTATTAACTGTTGATCTCGCTTTTCGGTTCTCCATTAAGTGCACATTTCTTTCAAAAACTGGATTTTTTATTTTTAAAACAGAAAATTCACCTAAGAACGAAAAATATCAGGTTAAAAACGCTTTCAAACTTTTTGTCAGAACTTCAACGCAGTTTTCTTACACCTACTTTCTAGGAAAGGTTCAGTAAAAATATGAAAAAAAAAATAAATAAAGTAAAAAAGACTTCGAGGTAAAGGCCGAATGTGAAATAAACATTTCGAGGTACTAAAAACAAAGCACACACACATATTCATATATATACAAATATATCCTCTTTTATTGATGTTAGAAGGTTTTTGTTTAAACTTGAACCGTTAAAAAAAGTTACATTAACATTTGAAGCGGAAATTTTTTTTACACACACAAAATGAAAGGCCAGTTTACACAAAAAAAAAAAAAAAAAAAAAAAAAAAAAAACAGATGTACTTATGTCTGCGAGCATGACAAAATACATATTTCTTCAATAGCTAGTGCATGGACTTTTTTCACGTCATGGTTAGTTGCAAAAAGCCAAAGCTAGGAATTTTTGCTAACTTTTTTTTACATTCAAATTTTAGAAATGGTAAGAGAAAGAATTTTTTGGAACATGATTTTTACGCTATCATATTTTCCCCAAAAGTTTAGCTAAGCTATAAAAGAGAAAATTCTAAGAAATTAGAGAGCAAGCGTAAGTTTTTAATCATTACAATTTCATCTATATTTTTTGAAAATAATTACTTTAAGCACATAAATTATGCATTTGTTTATTCGTAAACAGTAACGGAAGGACAAGAAGTTCAGACCAATTAAACAATAAATTTCAATTTACAAACATATATTCAGTTATTAAAACAACCTGAAATTTAACGAGTTCTGGTACGTGAGTCACATCTGTTACAATTTCTGAATTCTTTGAATACTCAATTATTTTATCACACACAGTCCATAAAATAATTATCTTCTTTATCGGGGAACACAAAGAGATTTCCACATTAGTATGCGTTCTCAGCAAGTTATTTCTATTCTTTGTCTTCTTCATGAAGTACTATCCAACATAGCACTTTGTTATTTCTTTCTTTTCTATTCAACTGAGAAAAATTGTCCAACTATAAATTAATTCTTTGGCATAGTCTCGTTATTAGGTATCCTTGATTCAGCTGTACAGAAAAAGAAAAACAAATCTTTGAGCTACCACCTCTACCAAGCAGCAACTTCTCTTAACGGCCAGTTTTTCGTGTGTGTGTGGCACGGATTCATAATGATTTTTTTGCCCCATAGACCAAATGTTAAAATCTGGCTCTAAAGCAGAGGCAGTGGTTGGAAAAACTACATTTGTTTTGTAGCGAACTACAACTACAACTACTTTGTTATAAATGTAGTTAACTACAACTACAACTACTTTTTTTTAAATGTAGCGAGCTACACTACTTTTGAAATGTAGTTGCTACTTCGCTACTTTTTAAAAAATAAATAAATAACAAAAATACACCGTTTGAGGATCGACCGAGAAAATTCGAAAAGTGGTTTAGATTCAAAAATTACCTCATTCAAATATGGAATAAAAATAGGAATTGTCTTTGAATTTATTTGTTACTTTTCCTTTTTGTTCCTTTTTACTTTCTTCTATATCTAATATATAGAAGAAAGTATTGGTTTCGTGAAAATTTTCGAATGTCGAATTTTGACGGATTTGCACGTTTTGAGGTACGCTGAGTCCATTTCTACCATTTTTGGAAAATGTCTGTCTGTCTGTGTGTCTGTGTGTCTGTGTGTGTGTGAGTCTGTATGTGTGTGACCAGTTTTTGTGGCCGCGCTAGAGCAAAAACTACTGAATGAAATCGAACAAAAATTTTTGCACATATGTACCACCATGTGAACTGGTGCACCTGACTTTTTTTTGCGAATTCCTCCAAGGGGGGTGGATCAATCGCACGTGTTCTGCGCGGGGGTGATTGCTATATCTCAGGAAGTAACCGGCGGAATCAAACAAAATTGGTCCATAGGTAGACCCTATTGAGTACAGGTGCTGATTCAATTTGTTTGTCAATATCTTGAAGGGGAGTGGAGCAATCGCACGTGTTCTGCACGAGGGTGACTGCTATATCTCAGGAAGTAACTGGCGGAATCAAACGAAAATTACTCCATAGGTAGACCCTACTGAGTACAGGTGCTGATTCAATTTGTTTGTCAATATCTCGAAGGGGGGTGGAGCAATCGCACGTGTTCTGCGCGGGGGTGACTGCTATATCTCAGGAAGTAACCGGCGGAATCAAACGAAAATTGGTCCATAGGTAGACCCTATTGAGTACAGGTGCTGATTCAATTTGTGTGTCAATATCTCAAAGGGGGTGGAGCAATCAAAAGTGCTTATTTTGTCATTGCACCTACTGTATCTCGGGAAATATTGCTGCGATTTGAATGAAATTTGGAATAACACTAACCCAATATGGAAGCAAGCATCGATTAAATTTTGGCGCCAATCGCCCCAGGGGGAGGGTGGGGTGATTTTTGCGCTTAGTCAACAATGCGAAAAATTAATTCATTAAAAAATCGCTTTCACGCTATTTAATTATCAAAACAGCTGAAAACTTTCAATGATTAGAAATTTTTAACTGTTGCCAATTTCTTTTTACTAACAAATAAAATGTTTGCAATTTATCTAAACAAGGCTTTTGCAATGACTTCCAATTTCGCTCATTGATTCTGCATTTGCAGGGTTATTACGATAATTGGGAAATTGGAGCTGCCTCCAATTACTCGGGCGAGTACGTATTTTATTTTGTAACCGGAATTCATAAGATAGATATAGAAGAAAGTTTCGTGACGGCCACGACAGCTAGTTTTTTTTGCTAAAATTTGTTCTATTTAGATTTTTTTTACAATTTTTACGAATATTCGCCACAAGAAAAACCTTGTTTTTTTACTTCGTTCTCTTTTTTTTTTTAATTTTGTTCATTTATTTATTTATTTTTTTAATTTAAAAGTAGTTTTTAGAAATCGCTACAAACTACTATTTTTTTGTATCGCGCTACTCACTACTCTACTTTTTTTAAAAAGCAGTGCGCTACACTACAAACTACTAAAAAATGTAGCTACTCTAGTAGTTTCGCTACTTGTAGCGCGCTACTTCCGACCACTGAGCAGAGGCCACCATTCGCGTACCTAGGCGTTGGCAGGAGTGGCTCTTGCCGCGGGCACATCTACCAGGGGAGTGGCATTTTATCCGAGAAAAAAAAATAATAAGTTTTTTTTTTTTTTTTTTTTGTTATTATTATACAGTCGACGCTCGATATAACAACCGTCTCCGTCCTACAGAAAATGGTCTTTCTAACGAGTGGTCGCTATAAGAGGTAGAACATAGAGTACATTGGGATACAGTTGGGGGTTTTCTCACCGGTCGTTATATTAGGATGGTCTTTATAACGTGTGGTCGTTATAACGAGAGTCGATTGTATTCGTAGAAAAATATTCAGTGGAAAAAACTTGTAAGAATAAGAGCTACAGCAAAAATTTGAAACTTCTAATAAAAACAAACTTTGGGGCATTATTAAAAACGTTTTTTAGAAAGAAAAAAGAATATCGCAGCTGCTATTTTGTCTTCAAATTTGTAATAAAAGATCAGCTTAAGGGCGGTTAATGACTGTTAATGGATTGCGATAATTTTTCAATAACAACTTCCTTCACTTTGATCATTTGTTGGTCAGCGATCTGAACTGCAACAATCTTAAAAAGAGTTTTTATAAATCTCAAGTAGCTCAATGAAAGTTCTGTGCTAATAGGAGAGTAGTAAATCAGAGAAAGAGTTAATACAGACGAAATTCAAACGGTTCTCGATTCCGACTGATTCTAAATCCTTGCAGCATGAAATAAAGCAGTGGAGAGATTTTATAATTATAGTATCTACCAGGCTTGGAGTCAATTAAGAGAAAATGTAATCGAATACGATTATGATTACGAGCATGAGAAATTGGAGATTACAATTACGATTACAATTACAGTCCTCTGCCAAATCGCAATTACGATTACAGCAGCTATCAGATTATGTAAAAAATGTAATTAATTACAATTATTATATGCTAATTAAGATTTAGATTACACGATTACAGATTTGAGAGGAATATATATATATTTTATACATATATATACAGAGGAGGATACATAAATTTTTGTTTGGAGTCAAATTTCAGTGCACCGTATTAGTCAAGCAGAAGGAAAACGAAGCCATATAAATTTAAATCTTCTTTAAAATATCATACAGTATTGCACAGCAAGTAATTTCACTATCACGAAAAATATAAATTGGAAATGTATAAATTGTCTGTATGCAATCAATATTGGAATTATAAAAATTCTTAAAAATAAAATTTTCAAAGGAAATTTTTCCTCTCAAGTAAAATTTAACATTTTTTAAGCATAAAAATGTTTTAAAAATCTATAAATATACCACTTTTTCTTCTTTAATGTGTACTTATTGATTAAAAATAATATGAGCACTAAAATATAAAGCATAAACTAAGATTATATTATTAGTGCAAATATGTTGAAGAAAACGCCAGATTACACGATTACATGGATAAACTACGATTATTGAAAGAAATATTACAATTACGAGTAGACACAATTACACGATTATAAGTGTCCCGTTTCCAAATTATGATTATGATTACGATTACAGAAAAATGTGATCGATTCCGCGGATTACGATTACGTAATCGGCGATTACTCCAAGCCTGGTACCGACTGATAGCACGGGTGCCCCATGGAACATCACGAGAGGTCACTGTAATAAAAGATCAAATAACATTCCAACTTCTCTTTAGAAAAGTATCATGCTTCATTTTTAATTAAAAAGCTTGCACTTGACAGGTTATGTTAAAGATTATAGAAACTAGATAAAATTGTAATGAAAACCCATTAAAGCAACCACCCCTTCTGAGCGGCCAAAATATCACAGAGTGAAGGGATGGCCGCTTAGAGAAGATTATTTCTTTATCTTTAACATTATTCTCAAGAGTTAATCTGTTTACTTTGAAGTGAAATCTACTTCGATTTCTCAAAGTACTCATCACTATGTTCAATAACATAATTTATTAAAAGTTTCAAATAGTGCATATTATATGATAGTGCAGCGGTTCCCAACCGGTGGTTCGCGAACCCCCAGGGGTTTGCCAAATTTATATTGTAACGGCGGACTTTTAAATATTTTTGTGAAAAATAAAGAAATATTCAATTTACATTCATTAGTTAATGCTCTTTTAAAATTTGAAAACAAGTCGGATTTTTCCATCTCTATCTGATACAAAAAAAAAAAAAAGAGTCTAAAAATATTTCAGTGGTTTAAATAACCTTGATAAAATACAATTTTTTTTTCCTTTCAAAACACGACAAAAAGAAATATCCCTCTGACTAAATGTTCAAGTGGTGGCATGCAGAATCGTTGAATTAGCTGTAGCGAGGGTAGCGACAGCCTTGAAAAGGCGCCATCAAGAGGTTTCATGAAGGATATGCATTCGCAAGTTTAAAAAAAAAAAGAAAAGAAAAGAAAAAAAGAATAGTCTAGCAATACAAAATTGGCGGATCGTGAACCTTGTGGACCTATATGACAGCAAAAGGCTCCAAATTGGAAATTTATTACTGGATTTTACTCAGTTCTCTTTTTTTGTAAACCCTCAAGCAGCCACAAATATCCCATTAAGTTTTTTTCTTCAAAATCAAGGTATGTTATAAGAACAAATTTATTTTTTTGAATAACTTGCTTATTATTTTTCTTGTATCTGCAGTTTCAACTTATTAATGTCTCTATTAATCGGTGGTGAAAATAATATTTTTGCATATTGCAGTCAACTGCTATGAAAATGAAAAGCAAATTTAGTGTTATTTTTATTGTATTCTTACATGTTACTTATTTTAAGACCAGGGGGTTCGCGAAAATTTTCCGATGTTACAAGGGGCTCGCAAAGAGAAAAAGGCTGGGAACCGCTGTTATATTGCTACTCGTATATATCGTTTACTCGGAAATTCACAGATGGCAGCACTATAGCCTCTCTTACAAATGAAATTAAAAACTACTTTTAAGCTTACAAATACAAATACAAATACAAATACAAATGTGACGACCAGCAGCAGGCTCAGGGCCCAACTTGGCTGGTCCTAGTCAAATTAAAGACCCCAATGAAGATCAATGGCCCTCTTAAAGCCATCTACTCCATTGCTCTTTACCGCCTCTTCCGGTAAGCTGTTCCAAGTTCCCACTACCCTGCTAAAATAGTAATTTTTTCGAATTTCCAGGTTCGCCTGAGGTTTAAACAGCTTAAAACAATGACCCCTTGTCCTGCTTTCCTTGCAAAAATCCAACCCTGCAACATCATTCATTTTAATAAATTTAAATAACTGAATCATGTCCCCTCTGGTTCTCCGTTGCTCAAGACTATACATATTAAGCATTCTAAGTCTGGAATCATAGTCTAAATTAGAAAGTCCATTCACTAACCTTGTAGCCCTCCTTTGTACCCTTTCCAATAAATTAATGTCTTTCTTCAGATAAGGAGACCAAAACTGAACAGCATACTCCAAATGAGGTCTTACCAAACTTCTATATAGAGGCAGAAGAACCTTCTTAGATTTGTTTGAAATAGATCTATTAATAAACCCAAGCATCCTATTGGCTTTGTTACTAGCTATGCTGCACTGTTGACTAGACTTGAAATCCTGATTTATTAAGACACCTAGATCCATAACATTATCTGCTCTACTAATGACTGAACCCTGTAAATAATACGTTCTCGTTAATTACAGAAATTAAAAGAGGAAAGATAATAAAAGCAAAAAGACGGCTGAACGCACACTAGAACTCCGAAGCCCCCGGAAGGTCATGGAAGATTACTGTGGTCTTCCAAATTTTTCTTACTTTGCACATTTTATCGACGGTTCGGAAAATCGGGCCATAATTGGATGGCATTATGCAAAAAGGAGTTAACCCACAAAAACCTGATTTTGAGATAATGGGCTTTAAATCAACAAACTCTGGCAAAAAAATCATGAGCTCTATATCAATATACCGATGATATGTTACCATGAGACGCTGATAGGGCTTAAATCATTAGAAAGCAACATATTTTACCATCAGAGTTGGATAACTCATTTTTTTATGTTTTGTGGGTTAACTCCATTTTGCATTATGCCATCCAATTGCAAAATTACAATTTTTTAAATGCCAAAATGCTCGAATGTTCCCTTTATTAGATATACCTCGTACTTGTTTACTCATACCCATGCATAATAATTCAGCCCAATTTGGAATTTCATTTGGAAAATTGAAGGTTTCTGGCCTTCTCAAAATTTTAAGTTATTGACGCCCTATACATAAATTTTGCTAAAATGATAATGACAATAATAATTTGAATTTCGACATCTGGAATTCAGATTATGCTTTTCGAAATGATGAATTGCGATAGGCGTGTCTATTATTTTTTTAATTGTAAAATGAAGAATTTTTTTTGCTATTGAAAGATAATTTTAGGAAAAAAAGTTGTTTGACCTCTCGCAACTCTTATCTCTCTTTCACACACTTAAGGGAGCCTATACTACTGTAATCACCATTGTAGGAAAGAAGGAGATTGAGGGGTCACTTTCAGCCGCCTATGTTATAATTCAGATCTAAACATTAAACTGTGGACAAAAATTTTTTTTTTTTTTGCTCAGTACTTAAAATTTTTCGCCGCTCTCTTCACAATAGCACCAAAAACATAAACTTGAATTTCGAAAAATTTCCAAGGGACATCCCCACCTTTGTCCTTAGCTGCTTGTCGTCTGCTAAAGCCAACGCAACTCAAGTTGCATAAAACTGAACCGTTCTTACTTGCTGTAATGTTTTACGCAAGAAAATTTTAGGCCTTTCTACTAAGACGTATCTGTCTCGCGTTCGTGGGCTCATACTGTATTAGTACGAACAGCAATTTCTTCGCTCAATTTTAAACTAAAATTTTATTGGTTTCTTTAAAATTAACTTAAGATCAGAGATATTAAAATTAACTACAATTTTTGAGTGCTGTAATCAAGAAATCAAATACCTTTTTCTTAATTTCGTACTTTTTAGTGTGAATCAAGCTTATACACTGCGATGCAAAAGTTTAGACAAAATGCAAATATGTGAATAAAAAGAAAACTATTCAACGAAATGTTTTCAAATTTCTACTGCAGGTACACAATATGGTCCCAAATACGTGTCTGGAGTTCTTATAACTATAACTGGAATCAAATTTTGGATATTACAAAATACATTTTTTTACATTGTTGCAAAAGTTTAGACAATAGTCAGATTTTATGCAAATATCCCTTGAAATGTGATTGGTGGAGGAAATGCGGGACTGTATTATTCATTTACAAAGTGCAGAGTTTGCTGAATAAATAATCAAAATCTCAAAAGCTCTTTAGTTCTCGTGTAAAGAGGATGAGAAAGTTTGGAAGCCGAAGTTTGAAAATGAACCTACTTTATTAATTTTTTGTCTTTTAAATCGGCTATAGTATGGTAGTACATTGTTTTTTACTTTGTGGAGAGCAAATGCACACATGCGTATCGATCAAAAAGTCCAAGAAAACTTATATTTCTTAAGGATGAAGGAAATTGAAAAAACGGCTCTGACTGACGATTCGCGCCTTAATCCTACAAAACTTCAACTTGGGTCAAAAACAGCACGTGACAGCATAAGTAGATGAACAACTGAATCGGAATTCATAAAAAAAGCAAAGAATTGTGCCTTAGCCTTTTCGGACAGAGTGTCCCAAATAAGTCAGATTTTAATGTGAAAAGCAGCATATGTATCATCGTGACTAAAAAATGAATGGTACTTTCTCTGATAAAAATTATTAAAATTGGGATGGCCTAGATGGATTATAATTCTTTTTGCGAGACTTGAGAAATATCCAATGATCATATGCTGTGCTGCTTTTCACATTAAAATCTGGCTTATTTGGGACACTCTGTCCGAAAAGGCTCAGGCACAATTCTTTGCTTTTTTTATGCATTTCGATTCAGTTGTTCATCTACATATGCTGTCATGTGCTGTTTTTGACCCAAGTTGAAGTTTTGTAGGATTAAGAGGCGAATCGTCAGTCAGAGCCGTTTTTTCAATTTCCTTCATCCTTAAGAAATATAAGTTTTCTTGGACTTTTTGATCGATACGCATGTGTGAATTTGCTCTCCACAAAGTAAAAAACAATGTACAACCATACTAGAGCCGATTTAAAAGACAAAAAATTAATAAAGTAGGTTCATTTTCAAATTTCGGCTTCCAAACTTTCTCATCTTCTTTACACGAGAACTAAAGAGCTTTTGAGATTTTGATTATTTATTCAGCAATCTCTGCACTTTGTAAATGAATAATACAGTCCCGCATTTCCTCCACCAATCCCATTTCAAGGGATATTTGCATAAAATCTGACTATTGTCTAAACTTTTGCAACAATGTAAAAAAATGTATTTTGTAATATCCAAAATTTGATTCCAGTTATAGTTATAAGAATTCCAGACACGTATTTGGGACAATATTGGGTACCTGCAGTAGAAATTTGAAAGCATTTCGTTGAATAGTTTTCTTTTTATTCACATATTTGCATTTTGTCTAAACTTTTGCATCGCAGTGTAGAAATAGTCTTTTAAAGTTATAAACATCTTCTATACATTGTAAAACAAAATAATCCTATTGTTATAAATGTGTGACGTAATTTAAAGATAATTTTGTAGCTTGATTATAAGCGTTTCTGAAAATCGCAACATTTTTTTCCAATTGTTGCGATTGAACCATTCTTCTTGGAAATTTCTTGAAAACGTATAGTTAATTTTTAAACACCTTAGGTTATCGTTCTTAATGGTTATAACTAATGTTAGATTTAAAAAAATATTAGAAATTAAAAAGTAATAATAGTACAAATAGTGAAAATGAATAAATGAAACAATGGCAATAGATAATAAATGAAGCGTACTGTTTATGGATACTCTTTATTTACAACAACATTAACATTTAACTATGCACAATATTCACAAGCTTCCAGCAATATTTAATCCAGATGCTACTCGTGTTTAAAACATTTATTTTAAAAACGCTCATTGCTAATACAGTACAAGTAATTCATGTAAAAAATTATATATGAACGAATTTATTACACAAATATGTAAATGAACTTTTGCCTTAATTATTATAAAAAGTCATATAATGATTTTTAAAGTATACAGAAAAAAATATGATGTATCTTTAATGTAAAAGATTGTTTTATTTTTACAAACTGAAACATAAACAGTTTATTGTTCAATAATATTTGATTTAGATTTTACCTTTAGTTTCTGCTTCTCTATAAATCTGAAAACATTAAGAATGTAAATTTGCTCCGTGAATATATATATATATATATACTAGCTGACCCGGCAACGTTGTTTTGCCATATAAATAATTTCCTAGTAATTTCTAGTGTAGACAAAAAATAGCTTACTTATTGTAAGTATGTATGTATGTATGGTAGAATGTGTATATTATATGTATGTAAGAATGTGGTATATGCGTGAAATAAGCATGGAGCGCTGTGAACGATGAGGGAATATAAAAATAACAAAAGGCAAACATTATTTTTAAGTTATTATAATTTATTCCTTAAAATTATATATCATTAATTAAACAATTACGACAGTAACACTATTAAACAATATCAATCTCTTAATGCTATAGCATGAACAATATTTTTTGTTAGTCCATCTTTAGCTAACACAAACAAACTGGATGGTTTACCCGCTCTAGAGCATGCCACGTATAATTGTCCGTGTGAAAAACATGGTGTTCTCAAATCTAAGCCACAAACAGACATCGTTTGACCTTGGGATTTGTTGATAGTCATTGCAAATGCCAATCTAATCGGAAACTGAATACGTTGGAATTGAATTAGCACATCTGTAGGTATAATAGGAATCCGTGGTATGAGTATATTTTCACCTCTGAACTTGCCATTTAAAATCCTGGCTTCGATCACGATTTTCATTAATTTTTGAATGACTAATCGCGTACCGTTGCACAGCCGGGGCGGGTTCAAATTACGAAGCAAGATAATTGGAGATCCAACCTTTATTTTTTAAAAATTTGTGTCACTTTAATGGTCGTTCATATCCCCCCCCCCCTCTCGCAGTGAAAAAATACTTTACACAGCAGATTTTGCCTAATAACTCAACACTCATGGTGTTTGATACATTTTATTTGTTTGTAATGATGTTTTTTGGTCACAATCAATATGAAAATCACAAAAAATAGTTACTTTAATTTTTAACATATATTTATCTTCTTCAGAATTTTTGACTTTTAATTTTACCTTGAATTTGACGTAAATGCAAGGTATAAAATACAGAATTTTATAAAGGTACAAAAATTAACATAATATCATTGATAGTGTATATAATTTTTGAAAAAATAATATAAGTGCCGCAAATCAAAAACCATTTATTGCCACAATCGATTCAATGCCCCCCAAAATGGCGCAAAGGTCCATAAGAAAATTCTACAGCATCGAAGGACCCCATTGCCAATTTTAACAAAGATCCGACCAAAACTGTCATTTTGTACTATAAAAAAATATGGGGTTGATCCCTATGAAGGGATGTACCTGCATAAGGACATTACAATCATTAAAATCATTCAAAAAAAAAAAAAAAAAAAAAACCATGCAGCTGTTCGAAAAAATCCTTGCGGGCTTGGATTCGATCTCATTCCATCAGGAGCTTCAACCTGACGCGCAAAACCACTTGACCATCGGGTCGCTCCTTGAAGTAAGGATTTACGATAACACATATTGTTTTAGTTCAGTAGATCAGATGTTATGTGCGAACAAAAAAAATTTATGGGTGGACTACCCCTAACATTTAGGGGGATGAAAAATAGATGTTGGCCGATTCTCATAGATACTGGATAAGCACAAAAAATTTCATCAAAATCGGTCAAGCCGTTTCGGAGGAGTATGGCAACGAAAACTGTGACACGAGAATTTTATATATTAGATATATATATATATATATATATATATATATATATATATATATACATATATATATATATATATATATGTGTGTGTGTGTGTGTGTGTGTGTGTGTGTGTGTATAATAATATCATATTAATAAATTAAATAAAAATAAATATATTTTTATATGATTTAAAGTAAAAATTTTGATCACATTCTTACAAGATGGGAGAAATGTCTGCTTCTTGGTTTTCCCTTTTATTAGCTCTTGAGAGTTTAAAGCTTATTCCTCTCGAGTCGACTCCTCTGGTCTACGTTTTATATAGTTTTTTTTTTTTTTAATTTCTGGTTTGAATAATTTTGCTATAAATTTTGAGCAGTTGTGAAAACGCAACATTAAGTACCATTACTATGTAATCTGTTTGTATAAAAATTTAACAAAGTCTTTTTTTTTTTTTTCGAACGAATTTCCTCGGAAATAATGTTTGACGTGTAGTTTGTAACATAAAGGATTTTTTTTTTTTTGATTGTTTTTTATGTTTTTAAACAGATCAAATCTGTATGAACTCATTGTTATGAAAAATGTTCAATCTCTCTTATTTTATAATGTATTAATAGAAGAAATTGCACATATTCGGATTGTATGTGTATTTATTCTTTTGTTCTAAGAAAAAAGCTTGAACTTTATTAACTCTTTCTCAGATTGTAAGATTACGCTTTCTTAAAGGGATTCTCAAGAAAAATTTTGAAGTAGGTATTACATCTTTGCTCCTAATGGCACTCTTTTTTAAGTTATTTCAAACGGTCTTCAAACTGATTTAAAGTTTGTCTCTTGCTGAGATCACAGCTATGTAGTTTCGAAAAACATGTCTCGTTCTGACCATCAAGAAGTTAATAAAAGACAAAATTTCAAATAATAATAACAATAATACAACGAAACCAAGTCGAAATATAATCCTCCATGAATGTTTTCAAAGTATAAACAAAAATAAATATTTTACAAACTTGTAAGGATCTCTAATTATAATTTTTATTTTGAAGCAGAAAAATAATTTGAAGTTTTATTTGATATTAATGGTCCCATTTTTACATACTTCAGCTTATTTTTGAGTGGATAATTGTACCGTTTAATCAAAAAGCACGAAAGAAATGTATTTCGAGTTTATTTTTGAATTTATTCTTCAGTGCAATCAGAAACCTCAATATTTCTGTACGGTGAGTGATGAATGACATACCCTCAAACACTGAATTAAAAAGTATTTTTAGTTTAGAAGTAAGTTTTAAATTACGGTAACGATTAAAGAATTATCAATAACAAAATAAAAATAGAGTTCATCACCGGGGATAGATATTTCAATCATCTTCCTTGCTTATAACAAATAAACTAACAAAAGCATTTAAATGACAATAAACAATGGCAAAATAAAATATCACTGTTTAATCTGCTGTTGCGATTTTTAAATTTCATTAAAGAACACAACTCCCAACATTTTCCTTCACTGGATATTTCAGTACATTCTGTTTATATATTTTGATTTGAAAAATTAGGGAAATATAATAGAAATATCAGTTTGTTGCTACTTTGTCCCATATTAATGTTAACGATACCATGTTAAAGTTTTTCTTGATCATGATGCTGACGTTTTTATTTCAAGATGCACAAAAATTAATACAGACACCGACATTCAGAGCAATAGTCAGTGTGATAGAAATTAAAATATTGTCTCAAAGAAGATATCGTGAAAGCTAATAAATTTCATAGTCATTTTATATTGATTTCAAGTATTGCATATCAAGCCCTACGTTTAAACAAACAATGAGACGTTTGATGCAGACCAGCAGCATCAGTTCCTCACTATCTATATTGCACATTGTTTACTGGTGTGACGTCATATGCCTCGTCAAATGATGTCTTTCCCTGAAAGTCTCGTTGCAGATATTGCACCTCAGTTTTTCTTCTCGTTTCAGTTTTTGTGGGTCCGTTTCCCTTTTGTGGTGAGACCTCATGTGATAGACCAAATCGCTGGTCATCCTGAAGGAAGCGTTGCATTTTGCACACCAGTTTTGTGTTGGGAAAGATAGAGCAGCCAATGAAGGAGGTAAAAACGGTAATAACGGAGTGGGAAATCCTTTGTTTCCATTGAAATTTTCTAGTGCTTGAGGTTTTGGTGCGTAATGTAATCCAGATGCAGAGAGAGTTGGCATCCTAGCTCCATTCGGTGACATCAAAGAATTCAACTCGTAATTGCTGTCTGGTAGATTTGGCATCTTCCTCATCAATTTACACTCCTCAACCATTTTCAGTTGGTGGTGGATATTACTGGTACTTGTTATAGAACTAGCAAGTTTCACGCTTGGAGCAAAAGCACTAGTCATATGAACGTCCAGTGACGGAACATTTAGAGCTGGATGTTGTAATCCTGCTGCTTCACTTTGAGAAAGTGTGACACCTACACAAGGAGGACTTCTAGTAGCTGGAGGCATGTAATGGAATGACGAAAAATTATTGTGGCCAGTTTGGAAGAGCAAGTCTCTAGGATCTAATGTTCTTGGAAATAGTGTTGAAACTGAGCCAATGTTTGAATGGAATGAAATACTCGATTTATCCACTTTTTTAAATGCACTGGTACTGTTCTGCTCGGTTATGTTTGCCTCAGTGCTGGAACACAAAAGCGACGAATACACAGAACCGGTGTTTGAAGATAACTTGAAGTTGTGGTTTTGAGGCTTGTTGGAGCTCAAGGTTTTCGCTTCAAGGGATTTCGTAACTTCATTAGATTTTAACTCCGAAGTAAATTTTGGTTTCTTTGCTGGAGAAGAGGCATCTTCATTGTGTTCTGACTTTTTCTTCCTTTTCAAACCAACTACATCAATTTGGCTTTCAGGGCTGAAGTCCGATTGCCTTTGTAGATCATTCGATGAACTAGGCGGAGTTTCAGGACAGTTGTCATCGTTACCACTATCGACATTCATATCAGTTAGAGTAGCTATGTCGAAGTTCTTGACTCGTCCACCATTTTTCCTTCGGAAAGGGTTTGGAACCATGCCAATGCCTTGATCTTTCCGGCGACAGCGATACATTAAATGGGCTACAACTGGAAATGGATTTTCAAATTGTTCTTGGCACAGCATGCATTCATACCTTTTCTCGCCTGCAAAAAATAAATAATTACTATTACTATGCATAGAACACATTTTTGTACTCTTTGAGATATTCAAGAAATACACATCGTAAAAATACAGTAACAACTTTTATTTTAGATTTTATTATAACACTTGTGTCGTGCAACTGATAGATCTATGAATAATGTGGAATAAGTTAATTTCATTTTTCTCTAAGTCTGTTAAAATATTATTCATTCAGTGCTCGTATTCACTTAACCCTACACTGCATGGTGTTGCCAATTGGCTACATGGACAATTTGTCCTCTTTATGAATAGCAGAATGTAGTCATAAGGCAACTCAATGCATAAAAAGCAAGTATTGGGTATATTAAAAGCAATTATCACCATTTATCCTCCATACATGGCAGCACTGGTATGTTATATGCTCTTAAATGAATACATATGGATAGCTTTTAAAATCACTTAAACTACCAAGTTTTGAAAATTTTTTTTTACAATGAAATATTTTTCTTTGTCTTTTGAAAAAATTATATGAATAAAATAAACATTTATCTTTCGTTTGCGATGCGTTTTACATCACAATAATTATTTGGAAAAAATCTAGGACATAATACATGTCTGTAGCCATTTGGCAACAGTATGCTGTAAGCATCCAGAGAACACTTCGATTCATCTCTGTAGTTCATGAAGTATGTGCTTTGTTTATGTTTCGCGCTAGCTTCTTTCTCTTTTTGGAAGGTATAATATAATCATGCGGACCCAAAAGTGGTACTTTCGGCTGTTCTACCGTTTATAAGACCTCGCAATTATCAATGCTTAATTGATGTTCAACAGAGTGAACAAACAAAAAATCGATAGGGAAAAGCCTTTAAAACGTGTTCATTTTAGATTTCAGTTAGCACAAACGTTGTGCTTACACGGACAAGTAAAGTCATTAATAATTTTAAAATATAGTTTTAAAAAAAAAACCTAAAAAATACGCTTTTACATTGGAATGCGCTGTGATCATCACGGGTTTCCCTCTGATTTTCAAAACTACTGAATATCCGCACTTAAGTTTACATGTACTTATAATACATCAATATGCAATACAGTTTAGCCTTTAGTATTAAAAATAATATTAAATATATTACTTTTATATTTGCAAAGAAAGTAAATTTTATATTTTATTCAGAGTAACATACATACATACATACATACAAACAAACCCACATGTGAAACTAATAAAAGCGTATTAAAAAGAGACCATTAGCTACAGAGGAACTAGTTACAAACCAAAAAAAAAAAAGAGAAAAGAAAGAAAGCTTGCGCGAGAGAGCCTCCAAAAGACATCAGATTTGACAGAATTGATCATCGGAAAGTACAAGTACATATAAAAAATAATGTAAAATGTCAAAATGTAAAGGATTACAAGAGTACAGTGCACCAAATGTTCAATTCCTCTATTTTTTTACAAAAAAGAACTAATTTCAAGACTATCATTTACAATCATTTTTATCTGTTGAATGCATGGTGTAGCCATTTGGCAACAAAACTATTTTTAATTAGAAAGGGGTGAAAATTTAGAGTTAAATTTTTTTAAATATTTTTCCATGTTTTCTTATTACATTGACAAACACATATATTTTTTTCTACGAAAAATAAAAAATCATGCAGTGTAGGGTTAATGTACTAAATAAATTCTATTTATTGACAAATTTAGGATAGAGAATTCGTGTAAGGAAAGAACTTGCTTTGCTACTGAAATTCAGTTTTGTGAGATACTATCATTTTCGTACAATTTTTTAAAAACTAGTTTCAACGTTTTGCTAATATGATTATTAATTGTAATACGTGTAATACAATATATTTACCGGTTTTTGCTATCAACTAGGAACTTTTATGCACACACAGGATAATTTTATTCTCTAAAAAGATTATTATCAGATGTTTCTTTACGCTTATAATACAAAAATTACTGCCAGCGCTTGAAAACCATTGCAATTAGGAAAATGTCACTAAAAAAAAAAACTTTAAATGTATACAGAAAATATACTCTTTATTCATAACAGAAAGAAAAAGATGTTTTGAATATCAATCTGAAATAGTATTTTACAATTATTAATCGATTTTGACAAATGCAAAAAAAAAAAAGAAAGAAAGAAAGAAGGAAAGAAAGAAACGAAACTGAAATGTCTGACAACATCTAAAATCAGTCTTCCCTCTAATTTTTTATTTCCTTTCTACGTGCTTTCATAAGTAAAACTGCCGATATACAAAGAAATATACCTGTACTGATTCTTTAAATTTGTGTCTTTCATTCCATGTTGAAAAACGACATTTCATTTAAAGGTAATGTATGATTTAACAATTATTGCAAGAAATAAAACAATATTTCTGCTTTGACTTTATACAAGTATTTGATCTGTCATAACGACTATAATATAAGAATGTTAGAGCCTTAGTTTTCCAGTTAATCAGTAAGTAAGTTTTTAAAAAAATTGGGTATTTTCCTTGCATAAATTTATTATTTAGTATTCGCATATACGAGGTGCACTCAAATTCTAAAGCCTCCTTCTAAAGCCCTCCAGCCCCAGTTTTCTTTCTAACTACTCACCCGACAACTGAAAAACTGGTGTAACTTCTCTAATTAATCGCCCTGCAGACGTACACAATTTCCCCAACGTCGACGCCATGATCCCATAGTTGCGGCGAAGGTTTCTTTAGGAGTCTGTTTTGACTACTGAAAAATCGCTGAAGCAATAGCAGCACCGCTGGTGAATTTGCGACCACGAAGAGTGAGTGACTTTGATTGTTGGAACAGCCAAAAATCACTAGGAGACAGCTCAGGTGAGTAGGGAGCATGAGGAGAATACCACGGGTCACACAACGCAAGTGCAGAAAACAAATGATTGCACGCTATTCAAGTAAGGAAAATGTAGCCATTTTAAGTATCTAAAACAGCTCTCATTCTCGACGCTACCGCTGTAATTCTATCTGTCGTACAGTGTTACCAGGTCTGTGACGTATTGACAATGCACGCACGATCATTTTAAAACAATACACATGTTTCTATTTCTTTCCAGTGTGAAGAAATCAATCAGGAGGCATTAGAATTTTAATGCACCGCGTAAAAGTGAAAATATTTCATAACATTACTTTTCAAGAAACTAAATTGATCTTTGGGTGTATTTTTTAATTTGGCTTCAATCACAGTTTAGTGTGACTCCATGCTCAGGGAGGGGAAAATTGCACATAAGGAAGTTTATAGATTTCAACTGACAACCCTATAAATCATTCTTTTTTTCACACGAATAAGAGCGAGAAAAATAATGTTTGAATTAAATTGTCGACTTAGAAGAAAAATATTCTCTGCATGTTTTAGAATTAAAAGATATTGTTTTTAAAATTTTACCTTCAAACACATTCGGAGGAATCATTGGTAGTTTTAAAATTTCAGCTAAGTCTTGTCCAAACCAGGCTTTCAATTCTTCCCCAGAAAGTATGTCCTTCAGAGCTCTGAAGTACAGCTGTCCACTTTTCACAACAACTTCCAAAGTCTGCTCTTCTGGATTCCTTGCTGGCAGAATATGAGACAACCAAGGAGGAACTTTTGAGGAATTCTTGCCGTTAGTTTGCTCTTTCAAAGAAACCTGTAACAAAAAGATAATTTTTAACTTATTGATAATATATAATTTTTGGGCACAGTGTTATAATTAAAACACATTAGGTTGTGTTTCATAGGTTCGGGTTGCTTCCGTTGCATATGGCACTGCTGAAACTTACTCCATACAAATCAGACTGCTCACCAGACCAATAAAAATACTAGGGCAAATATTAAATTACTTAAAAACATTCAAAATAAAAGTTTAAAGACAATTTTCATTGTCTTTTATTGCAATGTCGTGCTTAGTTTCGGACATACACACGTAGAGCTTCTTTTAAAAAAGATTTTCTTCTTGTTATGCGTATTTTATATTTTTCTGTGGCCGTCTTGCCACCAAATATAACTTGTAGCCATTACTCATTCACCCCGCTTAGAAGGCAAGAGTATTTTAAGGACTACAGACGCAAGTAATATATTGTGATGAATCAAACGGATAAACGATTGATTAAAAAAGTTTAAATTTCATGTTAGCAGAAGAGTTTCTTTTAATATTTAAAATTATGCTTTAATATTTTAAAGTTCTGTTATGAAAAAAAAAGTAAAATAGAAAGGGGTATTCGTAAGCACCAGCAGTTGGTATTGTTTGGTAGGAAAATATTAACTGAATTACGTTATTAAAGACTGAAACGTGGATAACAAAGTCTTGTAGGTACATTTCGAAATATCTTCGATGCTTAAGGCTCGAATTCAATAAAATCATTGGAATGTTAATTTGAGCGAAAATTTTATGATAGCATAATTTTCAAATTACTTGAATAGGAGGTGTTAAAGTGAAAAACTTCTAACGCGTTATTTTATTCTCTTCACTCATTTTTGAGAGGAAGAAAAAATAAGTTTTTATACCTTACGTACGAGGTATTTACTTGCCGATGTTTTACAATGAATAAATAATAGTATTTGAGGTATCAGTTTTTTTCTTACGTTATATTTAACATATGTGTATATATTTTTAAACTATATTTACAGGATTTTTGGAAGGTGTTTGTGGTTTTAATCTCTTAGTAAATACTCTTCACAAGCTAATAACATATTAATTTTTCATGCTAATTTCACAAATTCCAAAGTAATTATCCGAAATAATACTTCACAGTTAAACATTTTAAGGCTCTTTTGGACACCTGTGATCAAATTTATCTTTTACCATTACATGAAATAAAACAGCGGGGACACTGAGATTTCCTCTGCAAAACGGTTCAACCGGGACGTCTGGCAAGCGTAGGTATGATTGACAAGGATTAAATATTGCGTTATCTTATCCCTAGGAATCAACATTCGGTTTCATTTCAACACTGTTTCAAAACTGTAAAATGCACAGTAATTAACTGTAAAACAAGCAATTTTACAGTTTATTACAGTAAAGTAGCAATTTTACAGTTCACTACTGTAGAATTAGAATTTTTACAATTTATTAATGTAAAATTAGCAATTTTTACATTTTGTTATTATAAAATTAGCTGTATTGTACTGCAAAAACAACATCTGTTTTTTAGAGTGTACCTTAAGCATTGCAACCTTTCTGTTTGTTCACACGATTGGACAGCATTTCACATTTAAAGATCTATTTGTTACCGCTTTGAAGTAAATAAAAGATCTTTGGCTAAGAAGACTTTGACTACAAACCTTTAATACTTGTTTGGGATTAGGAATTTTATCAACGCATCTCCAAGTAAGCACTGCAAGAGAATCAGGTGCACCAGAAGTCAAAGTCAGAGGTCCAAGGAGTGTGCCACACGTGATCAATTCCTGCGTGATTACCGAAACATACGACTCGTTCATACTTCATACGTCTGTGGAAGAAAAAGAAGAAATATATTAGTCTGAACATCATATTCACTGCAGTTTTACAATACCTTTATGCTATTGATGTAAAGAAAATTACAACGTTAAGGAGGCACAAATAAGCAGGGCTGCTTATTTGTGCCTCCTCAATGTTGTAATTTTCTCTACGTCATATTCACTATTCAAAATCGAAATTAGACCTAAACTTTAGGCATTCAATCGAAAAATAGGGATAAGTATTAAAGTGAAAGGAAAGAGTTTTGCATGTTGTAAAATATTCAATACGTGTGCACTTAGTTACATTAAAAATCAACCAAATACCGAAAAAAAGCGTACCCTGCATTAAAAAAGAACTAACTTTACTCATAAAGTTATAATTTTAAACGTATAAGCACAGAACAATCTGAGAACTGTATCACAAAACATTTTTCGGAACTGTAAAACAAGCCAATATCTATAATCCCACTACTGCACCACAGACCTCTCTTTCAGGTCACAACATAAAACATTCATTTTTACACAACCAGTTCTGATTTTCGCCGAAAATGGGAGTGCATGTATATAAAATTGCATAGGAGCCTAAGAAGTACAATAGTAATGCTTAACTTCACCTTATATCCATCCAAACCGTCTACCTTAAATAATTTATTTGTACATTTTGCAAAATTTTTATTTATATTTCTTAAATCTAGACATTTCAACGACAAAACAATAAAAAGGTGATAATGCTGTCTGTATTACGGCTTCACGCAGAAACCTCACAGATTTGGTAAGTTGTATAATACAGCGCCTGTCCCATATTCCTAAAAAATCCTCAACTAACCATTATAAACTGCTTTTGTCTCTCAGAAGATGAGGAGGAAAAAACCAGTAAAAGTTTAACAACCACTCAAGCTTTTTTTTCCTCCTAAGAAAAAACAACTGTTCATCGAAAAGACATTTCAATCCAAACAGACACAACGAAATCCCTCGTTTATATCACTAAATGCTATGCGAAACATATTCGTAGTCATAACTTCGCGACAGTCTGCAGTTACAGGCGCCATTTCTCATACAGAGAGTTCTTCGGGGCGCTGGACAGACTTGGGGCGATGGTCCGTAAACAGGACCCCAGCTCTTCCATAATTCATTGCCTCCAGTATCCCGCATATGTTGGACGGAGCAGTCCCATCATCGCTTCGGGGCTACGCTCTTCTCCTCATAACTGACGTTCCACTCTCTCTCCTCTTCCTCCTCCTCATCTCTCTCTCTCTCTGTCTAACGTTCCTTGCTCTCCAGCATCATTTTTTTTCATCCTATCACTTTTTTTTCTGCTCTCAGGCGCGATGAAGTGACCATCTATTATGTTTTGAGAGATATCTCTTCGCGTTTTAATTTCTGAGATTGATTTCGGCCCTGGATTGGGGCGTAACGTTTTCTATTCATTTGTCTGCTAAGCGTTGGCGGAATAAGGAGAAGGCCATCTGAGTCACGTTTTATGTCAATAAGTTTAACCGTGTACAGATAATAATTTTATGATTTTTAATTTCCTGGTTTATTTTGCTCTTTAATTTACAGGATTGCTTTTTTTCTTTTCGTTCTTTTTTTTCTGCTCTCAGATGCAATATAGTGACCATCTATTGTGTTGTGAGAGATATCTTTTCGCGTTTTTTTTTCTTTTTTAGATTTATTTCAGCCATGGATGGGCGTAATGTTTTCTATTCATTTGTCTGCTGAGAGTTGGTAGAATACGGATTTCAGAGAAGAAAACCACCTGATTTGTTTGTGTTAAAAAGTTTAACCCTACAGAAATAATAACTACTAGCAGTACCCGCACAACCTGCGCTCTTACAGTAAATTAATGTAGTAATGTTTTTCCTTTCAAAACATTTAAGCGTAATCCTGAAAACTGCAAAGATAGAGTAGAGCCTTAGCTAAGTTCACTTCGTATTGAAATGTCGAAGTCAATCTTTTCACGTTAGAACAAAATGGCAATGACAACTAAAACTTGATTTTCAAACTTTAAGCGGGTATAAGCGTTCGATGGCGGGTATAAGCGAACGGTATAGGTCGTTTCCACGTGAATTTTTAACCTCCTCTTCACGACACATTAACGGTGCCGTGAAGAGGTTCCGTTAATCTTTCCGATGAGACCAAGATCAAGATGATACGGTAATTATTTCTCTAGATAAAGCCATTTTTGGGTCAAAATTTTAGATTTCGAATAAAAAAAGAACCATTGATCGAATTTTTTCCGACATGGTGTAACAACCTTCCTCGTGCTAACTTGCACTTGCTGTAAAAATTGGAACGAAATCGGTTGGATAGTTTCTGAGTTTACCCCGGACACATATTTTGGAGTTTTAGTTTTATACATATAAAGATATGATTTTTTTTTTTTTTGCGTTTGCTATAACTAATTTCTCTTTAAGTCTTTCAATTATGTTTTTGAATCCTCCCCATCCCCCCTTTTTTTACTCTGAGACCCAATGAAGTAACTTTCAATTGTGGTTTGAAAAATATCCCTTCACGTTTTAATTTCTGAGATTGATTTTGGCCATGGATTGGGGAGTATATTTTTTATTCATTTGTCTGCTCAGCGTTGGCAGAATAAGTATTTAGAGATATAAGAATATCATCTGAGTTATGTTTTATATCAATAAATTTAACCGTATAGAAATAATAATCATATGATCCTTAATCTTTTGATCAATTATAAATAATTTATCTTTAATTACTTTTTTCCATCCGTTCTTCTTTTTCTGCTCTCAAACGCAATAAAATGGCCATATATTGTGTTTTGAGAGAAATATTCTTCAGGTTTAAATTTCTGAAGTAGTTTTCAGCTATTGATAGGGTACTAACTTTTCTACTCATTTGTCGGCCAAGCGTTGTTTCAATAGTAATTTTAGACATTGGTGCTAATTGGTTGAATTGTATGCAAATCACTTATACATGGTTTATACATGGTGTCCACTCCAATCGTGGACCAATAGCTAATTTCTAAACCGTTACAGATAAGCATAGAGTTTATTTAGGAAAAAATCTCCAAATTAGGAAAGGAATTTTGGGTCAATTCAATATTTTTCAAAAAATCAAATTTTGAAAGAGTTACGAAATTTAAATTTTTATACAGCCCCCCAGTCCTATCAATCATATTTAGTAAAACATTCTTGACACTGTAACGTTTAAAACTAAAAAAAAATCACTCTTCTACGACAAAAATTGACCGAGTTATGACGTTTTGAAAAATCAAGATTTTGAAAGATTTCGCATACGGTCCCTTAAGCAATAGTTCGATGACGTCATGAAATAATGCAAAATCTTGATTTTTCAAAACGTCATAACTCGGTCAATTTTTGTGGTAGAGGAGTGATTTTTTTTTAGTTTTAAACGTTACAGTGTCAAGAATGTTTTACTAAATATGATTGATAGGACTGGGGGGCTGTATAAAAATTTAAATTTCGTAACTCTTTCAAAATTTGATTTTTTGAAAAACATTGAATAGACCCAAAATTCCTTTCATAATTTGGAGATTTTTTCCTAAATAAACTATATGCGTATCTCTAACGGTTTAGAAATTAGCTATTGGTCCACGATTGGAGTGGACACCCTGTATATTTATGATATCTTATAAGTAATTTTTCTCTAATTCCTATAATTCCTTTTTCTATAAATTCTTCTTTTTATGCCTTTCGACGAGATGAAGAGGTCATTTACTGTGTGTCTCTTCTTTTCTTAATTTCTTAGACTGATTACAACTTCGGATTGGGACATTGGATTTTATTCATTTATTTGCGAAGTATTGGCAGCGTAAAGATTTCAGAGGATAAATTGAGTTATGATTTATGTCAATAAGTTTACCTGCGTGGAGATGATAGTTTTATGGTTAATAATGTTCATCATTTCTTACAATAAATTTATCTTTAGTTCCTCTAAATACTTTATTTTCTCACCATTGCTATTTTTCTGTTTTCAAGGGTGATAAAGTGATCATCTGTCATGATCGAAGAGTTATGTCTTTAACGTCTGAGATTGATTCCAACTGTGGTTTGGGGAGCAACTCATTCATGCGAAGCGTTGTTTAAATAAAAATTTCAGAGCTTATTTCAGTACAATTTAATTTTAAAAAGTAATGTTTACTTGTGTAGAAATATTAACTATACGGTTTGTAATTTTCCTAATTTCTTAAAACGTAGTACTTTTTAACTCTCTAATTAATTTTTTTACCTACTTTTCCGAAAAAGTAAAAGAAGGACGAAGAAAGCATGAGACGCAGCTTAGTGCATCATAAAAATATCGTAATTAAAAAAAGTCAAAAAGATTGATTAAGTATCTTGAAAAAAACGTTTTAAAGAACGGTTTAGGAGAAAAATGTGTGTATGTCTGTCAGTCCCCCATCCTAAAAATGTTTGAATGAATAGTCTGATTCGAACAAACTTCTTTTTTGTTCATGTGCAGAAACGACTATATTATTCAGCTATCGCAATGCTGTTAGCGTAAAGTACAAAGTGTATTTTGTACTTTTATAGCATCTAGGTGGAACGCTATAAATATATGGTTACTCTCACGAAAATTCTATAATTCATTTCAACACTTTCGATTTTTGCTTACCAATTTTATTACTTTCCACATAATGATTTTTTCGAAATGTTTCTTAAATATTTGTGCAACCACAAAAATCTGATGCATGAATTTCAACAATTGCTGTTATCACCTTTATTAGTTAACCCTCTACTACACAAGAATGCTTCAATAAAAGATGAAACTGTATTACAATTCCTAAAGTTTCTCAAAGAAAAAAAAAAAAACAATCGCATTAGTATGAAAATATTGCATTTTTAAGTAAATAAATGAAACTTAAAAAGTTGTTTAAAAGCGGATAATTATTTACAAATGCTATTAACAAGTAATCAAACGTTTCTGTGAAAATAACAATAGAATTTTATCTTAAATACGAAAATGAAGTTGTTTCAGTAAAACAAAATAAGCAAGTTTAATTCATATGCTTATACAAAAGATAAGTCATCAAATCACTGCCTTCTATTGCTGATTTGCACATATATGCAAGATTTTTCAATCCAAATCACTTTACAAAGTGAAATGACTTTCCATTTCCATTTTCTCCCTCAAATTTAATATTTCCTTCGTTCCTCCTTTCGCCATCCAGTTTGCTGCTACTTCATTTATACTTCGGTTAAATCCTTGTCACAGAGTGA